>JAQGAP010003108.1:0-13169 GCA_034697805.1 Orchesella bifasciata | reverse complement strand
AATTCATTGAGTAAACCTTTGAGAATAACTAGCACAAATTATACTTATAGGTATGAGGATGAGGACTATATCTATAACTATTCCTCATTCATAGCTGGAGTGGGCTGAGCTGCTGGAGCAATTGCAATTAAAGGTCCAGCTTCCTGGGCGACAACAGGGAAAACTTGCACATCTTCAGCCAGTAGATTATCTTCATACAAACTTAAATCATGAGAAAGGTTCCTTGGAACTAGGCGGTTCATCTGAACCCGGTTTGCTCGAGATGGCCCATTAACGTTTTCAGACGGTACTTTCCCGAATGTTAATGGTGACTTTACGAAAGCGCCCTTGCAATTCTTGGGAGGTTGATATTCAGTATCAATGCGGACGAGGACGTCAATGCCCCCCTTGTACATGAAATTCTTCAGATTGGCATCCAAAAATAGGAGACACTGTCCAGACTGTAAAACTTCATCCGGTCGAGTGCGAATGGGGTGAATTGGTCCTACATATTTCAATTCTGTCTTGGCTTCTCTATTCCACACCATAATTGAGCAGACAAACTTTTTGCAAACTTCCAACGTTGCCATTGCTCCTACCCAAATCCACCAGTAGGATTGCTGAGTCTCCAAGAAGCAGAAGAAGTCATTACCGTGGCAGTGTATCCAAGTGGGCTCCCAAACTGAGACTCTCGGACCTGCGTTGCAAATGAATATTCCAAGTAAACGCTCAAAGTGACACTTCTGTGACACAAATATACCAGATTAAATGCATAACATTTGGGATATGAAAAAATGTAGCTATCTAATACCATCGTCAATTCTAGGTCCGAATATCTCCTCGTCTTCTATTTCGAAGCCAGTGCTACACTCGAACGCATTTTGAGTATCAATTTTCTCCACATTTCTCAAGTGGTCCAGATACATGTCATATGGAATTTCTTTGTCGCACTCTCTGCACAACAATGGTCTAAAAAACAATAATAATAAAAATTCTCTGTAACTTCTTCATACATGCATGAACACTATGAATACGGAATGTTTTAAACCTGTAGTTGCACGACTCATAATGAGCTGATAGCTCTCTTCCAGGTAAAATAACACCGCATCCACTATCTTTATACTTGCACCTTAGGAGACACTTATCCAGAAAATTTTCCGCAAATAAGTTTCTGATGGTGGTAAATCTTCCTCTGCAAGATGGACAAGTTCGAAGATTTTCCTTGCAGAAATTGCAAACAGAATGACCACTGCTGCATAGCGTTATTGGGGGCAGTATAACATCGTAACAAACTGGACACTCCAGCATCTTCCGAATTTCTGTATCCTCCGCATTGATTTTCATGGCAGACAGTTCCGAATCAACGGATACTTCAATTTCACTCAAGGAGAAGGAGTCATCCATCACTGTAGATTCTGCTATGGCCACTACAGTAGAATTTCGAACCACCATAGTGGTAGTATCTTGGGTATTTCCTTCCAGCGTATTGGATACGCTCACGTTTTCTTCCATTTCCACTGGGGATTCGATTTCGCGTGTAGAATAACCCGTATTATTTAACCAATTTCCTGCTTCTTCCGGTGGCAACATAATCCGTCGACCAATTCGTGTATCTTCAATTTTATTGAAGTTTTAAAGGCACATTGGTCTACTCGACATTTCGTGGCGTTTAAAATTTATCATGATACGTAAAAGGCTTGAGTATAATTACCAAAACCTCTCTGTGCTTATTGTCTGGAGTGTTCGTAAGTGAGTTTGGATGCGTTGCTGTATGCAGTAAATTTTCGCATTAGTAAATGCACATTATGTTGTAATTTAGATTGTAAAAAATATTGCACGAGTATTTCACTATTTCACAGGGTATTCTTCTCAGTGTGAGCTATTACTTTGAATTGTATTTTTCAAGGAGATTGAACGTAATATGCATAATGAATAGTGTATATTTGACTATTTACCGTAAATCCTTGTTTAGAGTTCGAAACTTTTTCATGTAATGGTTAGCATGTTACTATGACGTGTCGTAATCGCAAATCAAGCGTCAGTCCAACCCATGTTGGTATGCAGATTCAAATATTTCCGATTACGAATTACCATCCATACATCCAACTTCAGGTAGATTTCTACAGTTATATAGCAGTTTGATTTGGTCTTGGATAAATCTGAAATTCGTAATTATGAACGAAACTGAAAATAACCATCTGAAAATCTAATGGAATATGAGTTTTGCATGGACAAACAACTAAATGCAAATGTCCAATCCATCCTGGTTTGACATGTATTGTATATAATACATATATGTATTTATGCTAATAGTTATGAATGATCAGTGGACAAAAATAATGGATGCAAACAACATGATTTATGTTACAACAACGTTTTTAATGTTCATATATCCTGTTACTGTTCGGTTCGAAATACATTATTATACCGTCTATCATTTATCGGCATTATTTGAATATTCAGTACATTACATTTTTCATGCTTTACAAGCACAAGTTCGTGTTTTTCTACACAGTAGTACAGTTTCATATTTCCCTAACTTATATTTACAAGTCGTCTGTCTATAATTATGTAAGTACTTTAGTTCTACAACCTTAACTTGTGTAATACTTAGATTTATAACACTTTAACTTTAAGCATTACATCATCATGAACATGTGTACGTAAGGCATGGCTCAGGCAGTTGTAATGTGCAAACGTTAAGAACAAGGGCTGAGTGAGTGTGACATTTGATTGAGTTTTCCTTAGTTTTATGCAGTACTTTTTGAATTGTGGCAACAGTCATATAAAACTACTCTCCACTTTATTAGTTCGCACTGCGTTCACTTTCTATATCTATTACTCCTGAACCCGTTATGGTATCAGTTGAATATATATGGTAGAAACTCATTGGGAATTCATTTTTAGAAATTTGAAACCGGGATCAAGTTTTGTTTGCCATTTCACTTTAACTACAAGGTTCGAGTTAATTATTTTATCATAAGGAACACAAAGTTTAAAGGCGTTTTCGGTGCATGTCAAGATGAAATACACAAATTCCTTGAAGACTTTATTAAATGTAGAGTGGTTAATGTGACCATGAAACATGAAGAGATTGGTGATTCTAAAATTGTATCTTTATCTCCTAATTTTAGGCTGTTGAGATGCCAGCATCATTGTCTTTGTGTCAATTAAATACTCTGAAAATACAATAATTAAATGATTGGGAATAGTACATTCCAAGGGTATTACCATTACTCGTTTCAAAGTCATGATGCAGTAGTTGTGGCTTGACGTGCACAAATTGATTGAACCAATGAACTTATATTATGCGACTGAGATAAACAAAGAAAAAATCATAAATCATGGCAGCGTTAAAATTTTTCAACAATTTACCCAACTCGCTCCTCATGTAGCAGTGAAGATAGTAACTGAATAGGAATACGTAAGTCACGGAAATCGGAATGTTACGACCACAACCGTGAATAAACAAACAGTTTGTTGAAGTTAAGTCAAGCAAAAAAGTGGATCAAGTCATTTCAATACCCGTCATTATGTAGCATTAATGAATATGTATTAATAGTATGGAGTCTGAAGGTGTTGTTAAAGAACATCACACACGATGTAGAGAGTCCAAATTAAACCTGTCTCTTACAGACCCATTGCAAAACAGTCAAAATCAAGTAACATCAATTGAGCATAAATATTATAGAGATATGTATTAAAGTATATATTATGTAGCTTATAAGTGATCCGAGAGAAAGAGAGAGAGAGAGAGGAGAGATAGTGATAGCTTAGAACAGTAAGTTACTACTAGTTGGAGCTGACGACATATTTAACCTCCGTAATTTAATGTGTAACACCGCATGCCCGAAAAAATGATTTTGGAATGAAAATCGAAAACTGAAACTCAATATGTTTGCCAGTCTAGCAAACCTGAGAAAAACCCGTCTAAAAATCATGACATTAAATGTCGTTGCTTACATCTTCACTGCCAGTAACGTATCATTGCTTCATATGGGCATTGCTACTTATCTCGAAACAAAACAAAATGGCAATTTCTGATACGTCTCGTATCATATTACACGAAATCATGAAGTGAATCTAGTGTAAAATTGAACAGGGTTGAGAGAAATACCTCAATGACAACAGTTATTTTTCAACGGCAAACAAACAGTGGCGTGCATTATTTCTCTTATATACGTATAGACTAGAATAAATTTCGTTTTCGTATGCACGCATAGCTAAAAACTACATACGGTTAGCAGAGAACAACGCTTTGTATGCTGCTTCAAAAAGAAGTTATTTAATTAAAGTAATATATATGTTTAATATTTGATTCACAAGGAAGGGGAAGGTAGGGTCTATATAAACCTTACAAATTGAAATTGTAAGTTATAATTGCACCTTAGCTGAGGTAGGATGATTCATTAGCTAAAAATTTGAAATTTGTAACGTTAACGCATACTTTGTAAACTAAACTCCTAAATAATTATTATCAATACGTTTAATTATTACCAGTGTATTTACTGTAAACTTTACTACAATATTTGGTTTTTAGCTGTTCTCTGTTATATAATGTCTCTTAACTTAAAAAGTTTACATGTATTATAATTCCTAACTTAATCATCTTACATTTATTTAATTTACCTGGAAGTAATCACAACATTCATCATTCTTCTTTATATTTAACTCGTAAACGAAAGCATTGCGACTTTTTGGGCTTAGAAAACTCTATAAATTACCAGATTCTACCACTTGAAACAACGTTGAAGGAGGATTAAAATATTATTTCGTTCTAAAAGTTTTTGGATTTTGACACATACATATAGATTAAATAGATGCAACAATAGCGTGCTCGCGTATTCGTGTGAATCACACAATAAAAACGGATTGGATACAGATTGATACCTTAGAAAAGAAAGGAAACCTTTTTCTGTGCAATTTAACGCGGTAGCGAGGTAAGATTAAACAAAATTGGGGTTTACTACTCAGCTACTCAAATTTGAACAAATTGAACAAGGTGGAAGGCATAATTTAGACTAAAACAACCCAAATTTCAGTGCGAAACGGCTAACGCAGGAAACAAAATGAATGTACGATGTAAAAAAATTATTGCGATATTATTCGTTAAAGATACGTCAAATTTAAGTCCAAGTCTCTGCAAAAAGGAACCATCTTTATCATTTTTGGGAATGCAAGAATTGCATTAAGATGATAAGTGTTAAAAGCCTTTTAGCGGCCTATTGTCGCAGCTTGATTTGACTTCACAGTGAAATCAATTTCTTTAAAGAGAGCATTAGTGTTGGTTTACTAGCCCTGCAAGTCATCAAATTTGGATTAGCATATCAGAAGAATACGCCTACGCTGTGCTACTTTTAAATAAAACCGTTCAGCAATATGAACTATTTTAATTATGTAAGACTTGAGCCGCCTTGATAAGAGTACTTTCAACTTTATCAATTATAAATATGTTTCATTACTAAATCGTCAGTCTGCATCCTACTGTAGTGCTTTAGAAACAGTAAAGTTCCCAACACATTCAGTCCTACTTGAATAACAATACCATTCAATCTAAGTCTTCATCACACGCTACCGCGCCTTACGTTGTAGTTTCCAGCACACACGTCATTATGAAGGAGTCGTATAATCAAGAATCAATTAATAAACCCACAGAGTCTTTAAAGAAATTTCACAATATATGTATGTAGTACGTATACCTTAAAAAGATTTATTTACCTGTAGTTGCTTAAATACTAGCTAGCTAGAGCATTTTTTACGAGACAGATTCTGTAAAGATAAACTTTTCCATATAAAATTGTTCAATTGAAGTAGGACCAGCCTTAATTAAAACTAATTAACAGAATACAATACAACAATTTTTATGATTAAATAATATCTCCAATCATGGCAATATATTTTGTAGAAAAGGCAGGGATAGATTGCTAACGGCTGAGACACGATTAGTTAAGGAATATGAAGTCGGCAAAAATGCCTCCGACGTAAACTTTCATTCGAGTTAAACTGATCGGAAGCAACTTAAGGTGGGTTAACGTTGGACTTGCGTGATGAATGATCTAAAGGACGTGTGTGATCGTGATCGATGGTATAGATTTCTTTATGGTAGAAATGTAAGGTACGTCATGATTTACTGATTTTCATCTGAGCTTATACTACTTGATTTAAACCTAGTTAAATACGCATTTAATTATTATGAACTACTTCTACACGTGATAATTAATATTTGGGCAGTTTGGTTTGTAGTATTCGTTAAAAACATAAGTTAAGGAGTAGAGGTATGGTCCGGCGGTGGATCAGCATTTTTTGGGTACACTTGAGATATCGGTGTAGGAGGTGCTGACTCCTGCTCAGTTCCAAGACAAACTTCTCCACCGTAGTACTGCAAAAAAAAATCAAGCAAAGCTTTCATATAATATACCGTCTGTACGTTCATTCATTAGAGAATCAATTAGCCATTCACAAATTAATACCAATAATAATAATAATACTATGAAAAACTCACAGGAAGCTGTTGGTGCTGCTGCGGATGAGGTTGATGATATGTAGTTGGGGGCCGGTGATAACTATGATGATGAGGATGGTGACTGTGATTGAAGCTAGGGTATGAGCCACTAAAAGGCATTCTTTCGTTCTCGTACCCAATATACTCCATTCCATCCGGCACGTCTCTTGAAAGCCTTTGACTAAAAAGAATTAAGAAAGAAAAAGATACAAAATGGTCATTAAAATAAAACTTAACACCATTTGGTTTCCGAAAACCATACAAACATCACTAAGCATAATAATGTCATGCATGTAATAGTAATATTCATAAAGACCTGACTAAACCTAAAACTTAATGTACAATAAAATACCAGGAAAAAGATCGTGAAAACTTTCAAAAATAACAATAACAAACATTTTCAACCGCATTGAAAAACATGCCTGCACAAGAATTTTTATGACCATAATCCTTTTCTATTTATCTTTCGTTCCCGAGCATGATTGACTGCAGGAGGAAAGTCTTAATCTCCGCAGAATACACACACTGTCGGAAAATACATCTATCAACAACTAAACTTTTTCTTAAAAGAAAAAAAAAACGATGATCATTGTTAAAATGTCTATATCATCATGAAAATGACGATTATGACGATACTTTGTGAGCTTTCTTTACTGACAAATTTTACGATTGGTTTATGCTATTTCCCCAAGAAGAAGAAGAATTTCAAGTGTTGAATATTCTATTAGGTATGTCTGTAAAATAAGTAAGTACACATACCTAATTTCAAATTTTCTTCTAGAACGGACGTACAGGTAGAAACAGACGATGACCACAATAACGACAATAATGGCTGCACCAGACGTAAGGCCGGCCTGTTCAAGCATAGCTCGTTGTTTTGATGCTGTATAAAAAAAGAAAAGCAAACAAACTGTAAAAAACCACATTACAAACATATTATAGTTTTCTTAATCCTTTAGATAGATAATAACTTTGTCACTCAGTCGTTATGCATTATATTTCAAGCTCATTCTTTCATCAACTCCAATATCATAACTGAGTTCGAAAATGATAGACAAACTTCACAACAATAACATTATTGCCATCATCATTGCATTGTCGGCATTTAACAAAGTTCTTTTAAAAGAACAAGCAAGGGTAATATGCTACGTGGAGTCTGGACGTAAATGAACAAACAGTTCGACTTTATATTAGAAGCGATGTGAAAAGCATTTTTACTTTTATCAAATAAAAAGTCCCATCTACGTTGACAAACAAACTGGGAACATGACTATGGAAAACCACATGGAAAAAATCTAATTTAGCCAAGCCATTACATTGAAACAACTAGGAAAAAGTAAATTCCGTAAAAGACCCAATATTTCATCCTACAAAATAAATCAAAACTATGCAGACATGGGAAAACGATAGAATAAAAGAAAAAAATATAGAAAAAGCATTTTAAAAATTGGGCTCGGAAGCTCACCCCAGCAAAAAAAAAGCAGAAAAATTTATTTCCATCATCCATTTCCATAATAAAATATCATGTCAATACTAAGCACTAAGCAGATCAATAGTTAATCCATATATATGTACATACAAATAAAAATCAACAATGGAAATGAAAGCATTACCGCATTACCAGTAATATCAGGTTCAGTGGTACGCAAGATATTAGTAACAGAACAGTTAGCCGCAGGAGGAGGGTGAATAGGGACATGAACATTGCAAGGAGAAGGAGACTGTAAGATACTTCGATATCGCCGTAATCTAGTCAAAAGATTTGCAACCGTTGTTGAAGCACTTGTAGTGGTAGTATCAATTACAGGCTTAGTTTGAACATAGACACTAGAAGCCGTAAAATCAGCAGATTTCATTGAGCCTCCAACACCAATTTGATTTCGTCTTAGAAGAGGATCTAGCTGACCCAAAAAGTCGTTGAGTCCAGTGACAATTTCTATGCCTTGTTACTTAACACAAGTATATATTACACAAGCATAAATACGAAACATTTAACTTACGCAAATACGAACCATCCAAGTCTTTAAATTCGCACCGCTGGCCCATGTAACCCTCAGCACACCTGTTGAGAAAAAACAAAGTCAGTTAATTAATATAAACTCTAAACGAATACTTCATTAAAAATGCATGAATTTTAAAAACACTAACGAAGATTTCGGGGTTGCTTGTATGCGCCATGCTTACATACTTTTTTTAAAGAGGAATAGTAAGTGCAACATTCCAATTTTCATGTTCTATTTCCGAAAAAGACAATATATAACCGTTCAATGATAGGTCAGGAACACCCCCTTTCCTCTCCGAAAAATCATATACTGAACTGAACATTCCTTCCATGAGCAGATATCCGATATATTTTGAATACTACTTAAATTGTGTATTAAGTTCGGTTTCTGTGTAATATTTCAAATAACAAAAGTAAAACCAATTTCCAATAATTATTTTTTAAATTAATTTTACTAGTTCCGCGTCATCTCATAAGGAGGCAAACAATGCTACGCAATGGTGTACTGTACTGATTCCTTAAAGGAATTTCCTTGAGACCAAACTACTTGATTGTTGAATGTACACAGGCAGACGGAATGCCAGTGAAAATCCTGTCGATTACTTTAACAATATAATGGATTTAGGGTAATAAACAGATAAGGTGCGGGAATAAAACGAAAAGGTAGGATAAATTGTATAGGATTAAGGATAACCTACTCAACCTTGGCTTAACTTATCACTTTTTGTCTGACAACACTTTACTCCTGTTTCAAAACGTAAAAATGAATAATGCTCTTCTTAAGAAAACCTGACCCTTCTAATCCCTTGTTCGACCCTCAGGAACGTCTTGCACTAAACTGTTCAAGTGTTCCCAAAACACATATCATTTGCGTATTTGTAGTAATAATCATAATAGCTCACATTTGACATATTATTATCCCTACAAGCTTTTACAATGGAGAAATTAATGTTACACAATATATAGCGCTATCCATTTAGCTATCTATACCTGACTCAGCTCAAGAACCTGGAAAGTCTCAAAGATGAACGTAACTTTTTATCAAATTTTACAAACTCATGGAATGCCATCCCATACCACTTTATTCAATTCGGTATCGCAAGTGAACTCCAGTGAGAGAAGAAAAGAATGAGTCAAAAAGGACAGATCATGCTCTGCATACGATTTGTCGGATTAAAGAATCTTTCATGAATCGCTGACTCTGGTACCACCATTGAGAACAAGTCTTCTCAAGAGAGAAAGACTTATGAGCTCATGTTTATCTCACACACACAAAAGCAGTTATTCTTCACAAGACAAGAATGGACGGATTTCTCATGGGCTTATTCTCCCTTTTTGGGATTTGTATGAAAATGGAATTCTCTCTCTTCTCTTCTTCTCTGGACAACAAAAACTACATATATATTTCCCATACATTACATTTGAATGGGAATGGGACGGTGAAAACCTAACAAGGGAAATGCCACACGGCTTTTGGGTGTAGAAATCAATATTACGCACCTACAATGCCAATTACAACACCTAGCTCTTTCCAACTCCACAATTTAGCGTCCATCCCCAACCCAACCTAGTTTTTATTCCAACAAAGAAGCAAATGCTATGCTGAGAATGTCAATAATCTTATGAAAAGCCACCACTCTTTGGAAATTTCGGTTCACATTTATCCACAAACCTCATTTATGGAAATAGAATGCATGAAATTCAGGAAGTACTTATTTCCCAAGCGTCCTAGCTAGTAATATACTCGTACGCTCGTGTAACTCGATAATAGCATGGACGAATGATATAACCCTTGAATGACATTAAATTATACTTACTCGCAGTTGTATAGAATGGACTCGCCAATCTTGACTGTAAAGCAGGTAGCACCGTTTAAACAGTAGTGAGCATCGTACTCTGCGGGACACGTGTAAGTCTGAATCGTTATATTTGGCCTGAGTGTTGGACTGGGTGGCCGTGGCTTCGGTGTCGATCGACTCGAACATGCATCTGGAAACAAAAAGGAAAAAAAATTATTGTCAACATGGAATCATCTGCCATTAAAATTAATGTGTATATCATTACTACTACAATCTGTCTCAAAATACCCATGTGTATTCTGAATGCTAGTAAAAGCTGCCTGAAAGCCGATACAATATATCTGAACATTTGTCTTTACTTTGTGTTCCTCAAATCATCCGAAATCATGTCTCAAGATGTGTCTATTTATAGATTTCATAACAATATGTCCCAGAAACGCAGTGAAGAAATACGAAATCAAACATATGTTACCCGAATTGTAAGGCACGCGTTTGTTCTTAGCGGCTGCTGGCCACTTGGTCAGTTTTCCATAAGATTCTTGACCCTTTACTCATTCCTTCTGTTTCTGGATCCATCTTGAACGGGAGTATAACTTCCGTTTTGGCTCTGAGACCAATATAATATGCGTTCATAACTCAATATGCCATTATGCCAGGGTTCATCGAGTTTGATTCCATATTGCATGGCATTAGCATTGGTTTAGTATGATAAACGTAAAGTTGAACATGAATCTATGCCGCAATTGCGGAAGAGACACATAAACCCATTAGTCAAGCAAAACATACACTATGTGGGCTAACAACTTCCTCCTTTTAATGTTTTATGAGATGTGAAAAGAAACGGAGAAAGGTTGTTCGTACATTACACAGTGCACACAGAAAGTAATCAGAGACCCGTAAGAGACAAACCGACTGACACTGGTCCAGCCTGTCAAGAATAATGCGATGCCTACTTGACCAACAAGGAAGCGAAATGTGTGGAGTTGAGTTGAAGTTGTTGCACCCTGAGGACACTTGAGAGCAGATGGCATGTGCCACACATACGCATGTACTTAGGAGCGAGTGTGGAAACAACAGGAAAAACGGTGAGCAGATGAAACCAGTCGTCTCAAGTAAAGACACGAGAAACTACTGCTTGCTGTAGTACAATTGACAGTAGAACAAAGTTGATTTTCTCTGATATAGATGTTAATCCTCATTTTTGGTATACTTATTTCGAATCCTCGGGTTCAATTCAACAAAACCTTTCGATTTAATTTGACTTAAAAATATATAACATTTTTAAAACATCTAAAAACAGACAGACAGTGGACTTTTAGCGTCTAGTCTAAAGCTACATGCAAGGCTTTGCAGCGAGCTAATAAAGTGTAGTAGTTGTGTCGTAAGTAACACCAGCTTCAATGAAGAAAGATGTTTACATATACATTCGATTGTATGCAGCTTGAACTCCTTTCACAAGAAGACGTATGCTCCCAATATGTCGTTCACATTTAAAAATTGCGTTGTTGACCTAGACCAGACAAACTGGATAATGAGAGTGGACAGCCTACGCAAGAAAATCAAAACTCATATGTGCGATTGACCACTTTAGTTCGTTGAGCCGGTTTGGAGCTGTGCCTGTTCATTTGCTCACCAGCCGTTGCGAACGAGGATGATGATGATGGCCGTCATCTCTGAAATCCGATCTGCTTACTGACACGTGAGCAAAGGAGTTTATCGGGTTACCAAAATATATATATATAAACCTATGTATATGGCCATTTTATGCGAGAAATACCTACACTACACATATGTATACTAGAAAATACGGAAGAACAATGGCAAGTTAAACATTACAACCAGCACCAAGTGTACCAGCTTCCGACTCCTACTCCTGCTCTTAATTTACTTTTCATATCCTTTGGGACACAATATCTAGAGCTCCAGCTGAAAGCAAAACTTTCGGACTAAAGGATGCAAAAGAGCTTCACCCACGAGCACGTAATGAAAACGTTTGGGAGTTTAAATCCGTTTTAATACTGTATGACATTTAGAGAAAAGCCATTATTACATTTTGGGTTTTATTTATGCTCTCATAAATGAATACTTAAGTAGAAACCGCTTGATCTTTCCTCTACTTGTTTCCTGCTGCGTTTTCAAATAATATGCAAACCCTACCACTTGCACTTCTCTCCACCGCAATTCTAAAGTACCAAACCACACATCGTCAAGACCAGATTAAGCCCCTGTTCTGTGTGCTCTACTCTCTGAAAAGCCGCTTCCTTATTCTTCCACTCTTTTTTTCATTTCATTCTTCATATGATTGACATCAATGTAATCCGCAGTGAAATGAAAAAGACGAGAATAAAAGAGTAAAAAGTTTTCGAAACTATTCCATTAAGAGAAGCCACAAATAATGGATTGGTTTGCTCGTATAGAAAATTATTTCTGTTGCGCTTATTCATACAATCAACGTATCCATACGTAGCTTACGTAGTTTGTATAAAAATAGGAAACAATGCATGATGTGATTATAGAGAATCAACCAAGTATGGGTTTTCATCAACAGAAAACTTTTATGTATGATCCTTTTCTTAATGTTACTGTTGTTTAGCTGCTATTGTTCGCTGATTATATCGAAACCGTCATATCATCCACATCACGTCAATACTAATAACAACTGCCAATACATCACCTCGGCTCAAAGAGGCTAAATTATTAACTAAAGCATACGGTGTCTGAAACAAGATAAGTCATTGGATTCCTAAATTTTGGAAACTAAATTGATATGATACGATAGAATCCAACTGCGCTCTCATTCTCGCATTTCATTTTAAGTGAGCTCAATGAATTGAATGTAGTGAGCATGGGGTACAAAAACATATTTCTACTCACAGAAATTCAACTG
>JAQGAP010003107.1:0-13170 GCA_034697805.1 Orchesella bifasciata | reverse complement strand
TGCACGTCATCTCTCAACAACGTCACTAGATTATTTTGAGCATATGCATTATTAGTGCAGTGGAAGTCTATACATGCATATACATGGAATGGATGAGATGTTGGAATCCGAAATTACGTTCTGTGGCACGAGAATGGATACTAATTAAATGCAAAGTATGTTGCAACGCAAACGAGTTTATATCAAGTCAGACTTGGAATTGAGCATTCGTATTCCTAAGCACATCATTTCATGGCAATGAGAGAAACTTGAGGACTATTGGCAACGTGTGAGGAAGAATAAGCAAAAAGTTTTTCTTCGCTTTCTCTCATTTGGCTTTGTTGAAAGTGCCCAACCTGCTACTGTTTCGTTATCCATTCAGTAGAATGGCTTTTTTTTTTACATTGAATTCAATTTTTGAGATATCCGCTTGACTTGTTTCAGATACCGTCAGTCAACCGTGTTCACCTAATCACAAATATGTATTTCAGTAAGAACAAGAGTATTGTTCACTTGGAATAATTCTTCTGTCTTGTTGTTCGTACATCTCGTTCGGGGAGCCATGAAAACGGAAGTATTATAATTCCCAGGTGTATATAAAAAGTGTTTTTACGAGTTTACAATATACTAATTCTGCTACATTTCTCTTAGTCGTACCGATGCTATCAGGTTCACGCGCCGTCTGTTTCTTTAAGAGAAATTGAAACTCTGTTCCACTTTTATTTTTCAAGTATTTACTACCTTTTTTACCGTTTTCCTGGAAAACAGTCACGACGTCTAATTTAGAAGAAGCGACAATATTTCATGAAAAATGAAGCTCAAGTCTGTCTCGAACCATGAGCGCTCTCTTTTTTATTAATAGAGAAAAGAATGCTTATATTTTGATACATTTGGCAAACTACAATTTACATTCTCGTTGTGAAACAAACATAGGAGCCATCAAACTAGAACAAGACATTCAGGCGGCTGCATAAAGGAAAGCTCGGCCGAAAGGTATGGTTTGGTATCATAATATAGCAACTCGTTTCAGCATTATACACGGTTGTTCGGTTCTTGTTTGTGGCACGGCATAAGAAGTTGAGTGAAATTTTCCCGTTTTTATATTCATAAACAAGAGCATCATATCCACAACCTAATGGAGAAGAGGCAAGGCAGTTTATAGTGTAGCGCAAAGTGAGCTTAGAAATTGGGGGCTTTGGTCTTATAAATTATAGTATTATACTATAGGAAATTATATTGTCATTCTGTGACATTAGCTGGTTAGTTCGTCTTTTCCAATTGTAGCTCAACTCATACATTAGCAAAAATATCGAAGATTGTAGTTGTCAAAAATGTTTTTTTTTGTTTTTTATTGCCGCATGGCTTAACAGTCAATCATTTAACCACCATTGACACAAGAGTGACCGTAAGTACAATTCAATGAAACTACTACTAGTAGGTCGCCAGTCTTGCGGGCCAAGTTACACTGAACTCATGAACTGGACATCATTTTCTTGAAACCAATATAAAGCAAATCAGCTCATTGCTTAGAACGGAAAACCGCAATCATGACGCTGAGTCGTTCTCAGGAGCCGTGTCTGGCCTTTGATTTGTCGTCACCGCAAGAACGACAACGTTTCTCTTTCATAGAATAGCGGAAATCAAAACGAACTTGGCTAAAGAGTGTGTGGTATTCAATTCAAGTTTATCTTGTGTAAGCTCGTAGTCTTGGGTGTAAAAACCTTATATAAATTATGTTAAATAAGCATCTAACATGAAATAGTAAACAGAACATTCTTTAAGAACAATTAAAATGATTTTTAGACATTCACAATCATTGCATTACACACGTATGCCCAGCTGCCGAAATGTTCATGGTCAGTAGGCTGGCACATAAACGGCCAACATAGTTTTTTGCTACTGTTTTGTTATTTCATCTTCTTCATCAAAAACAACCCAAAGTCGAGTTTTGTTCAAAAAGATCAGATTGTTGTAGTTTTCAGCAGAGCAGAATGGAGATTTGATTGTTACAGAAATAACATTTATTCCATTGAATTAATTAGCAAGTTAGCAAAACGGCATAACTTATTTTCAAGTACTTTAACATCGTTGTTTTTCCTTTGTCCTCCGATCCATCTTTTTTGTCACCCCGAAGTAAAGTAATGTTCTGCTGAATATTATATATATGTAAAATGTCAGTGCATTCCGATCCCCACAAACCCGGTTTTTTCTTGTCTCGGTAATTTAAATGTGAGGCATAATGTATATATATGGAGTATAAAGGTAAAAAAGTTGGAAGGTTTGACAACAAAAAATGTTTGGTCAGTCGACTTAGCATAGCTGGCCTGCTCTGTCATGCAATCCGTTCGCTTCTGCAAATTATTTGGGTTGTACTTTGTAGAATGGAATGGAGTGCTGGACAAGTGCATGGAACGGAGATGGAAGAGGTTAACATTTGAATGTATGTTAGTTTTATGTATCTATATGGTTCACAATGCTTAATGTAAAAAGCTTAGGTTTATATAATGATTGACATGGCTAACTCGTGTTGTTGCTGTATAAGAATGTACATTATGAACTAATATGGCATGCAACATGCAATGCAATATTTTGTAGTAAAGAAAATCCACATGGAAAACCCAAATTGATGAAATTACTGTATTACAAAATCGTACAAAAAATAGGAGGATGCCGTGCCGAATGTGTGTGTATATGTGCATTTGTACACACACAAGCACATAGGAGCAACCAAAATATTTGCATTATTACATACATAAGTAACGAGGTGAACTGCTGGAACGGACTCTCGTCTCACTCTCTCAAGGAATGGAAATGAATTGGATGCACTAACTTTATATATATGAACTATACATACGTAATTCGAGGTCACCGCGTCGCTCGCTCGCCTTTCCCTATGTAATCTTTTTGATGCTATCATAATGTCAACATATAAAAAACCAGGATAATGTTCAATTTCATGGTAGAATGTTAGGCTAAAGGTGATTTTCTTGCAATCTTTTTTTTTCGAAATAAAATGAGTCCGAGATTCTCTATACTCTACAAGCTGGCAGTGGAAACAACTGGATTCTAACTTCTTCATCACATTCTTCCACGAAGCTAATCATTAACCTATTTTTATGTTCTTTTAGTTACCATCATCTGAAGAAAAGAAAATGAGACACACTAATCTCATCCCACTAATCTCATCCTATCATCACATACTTTAAGATAGACTTCCATAAAAATGAGTCATTAGTTATTAAATACAATATAATGAAAACTTAACTCCATGTCTCGACATCATCTTTTTTCTTTCAACGAGCGACATAAATGCATACTAAGCTTTACGTGTTAAAAATTCATGCTGTAATTGGTTCATTTGCAATAATTAAACTCAAAATTAGCCATCTCAACTTTCCATGAATAATGTTAACATGGTCCTACATTGAATTATTTGTGCTTTGTTGTGCAGTACTAAATAAACATGGCAATTATCTTAGAATCTGTTTCCCATCTTTCTAACTTGCGCTTGATGCGGCAACCTTGAGAATGTAAAATAATTCTAAAGACATTGCACATTAAATTCTGATTTCCTTTTGATATGCACGCACGCCTTCACTTCTCCTGCTCTATCAAGTGAAACTCCGACCGACTATCGTTCGTTGGTTCGTGTGCGTATGTAACTACATCTACTCCCTTTATATTACACCCAAATAATACACTTGGCTTTTCTTTATTCTGTTCCGCAATATTGTAAATTGTGTGTTTGAGCACCATACTCATTTTATATGCACATTATACGCGACACATACACTCATCGGCTTATCTTTTATCTGTTTGCTTTTTGTGGTGAGTCAATTTATTTACGAGAGAATTATAATGAGCCTAATTTTCTATTGGATTAGTATTCAACATCATGTTCGCCTTTTGCTTTGCAGCATTACGCAAAATCGTGTTAATAACTTCAACTGGATACAGATCTGAGATTATGAATATATTGAAATTAAGTTGGAATATGGGGGTTAGGGTTACGCAAAAGATATAAACGCACCGCACTGTCTGCCCAATCCTGGTTCACCGCTGCATTCATCAACGTAAGCGATAATTATGCCAATTTTTAATGAGAAGAAAGAGGCAAAAATAGTAGCTGTTTCCTCTCTGTCCAGAGTCCTTTTGTTGCGCTATTACAACACATCCTATATGAACAGATTGTGGGGTACAAACACCATCGCCGTCGGTTTAGAATGTTTTGTTTGGCTGCGGCACGGAAAACGTTGCCTCCAGGTCTCACCCAATTTGTTTTTCATCTGCAATGTGTAGCCCATATCTATTCACCTACTAAAAAGATACTGATGATAGGAAGAGATGCTGATCTCACTCATGGCACGAGTGGGAATCAAGAGATGGGCAAGCCAAGTAAAAGGGATCGTCAAAATGTTTATCTATATAATGTATTTCTTTCAAGTCAGGTCCCTTTTGCGTTTCCCAATAATGGAGTCCTGGAACTGGGAATAGGGTTCCTATGAGTGAAGGTACTTTACTTTTCGATGTGTAGCATAATTTTATCCCTTTGCATCTTCTCCATAAAAGCCCAGAGATTCAATGATAGTCTGGTGTGTATACAATTTCAAGAGAAAAACGATTACAGTAAAGCCTCCTGGTTTATTGTTCTCTGCGCTGAAATACAATTCTCTATCTCTGTGGCTATCTGGAGGGAGAAAGACATAATGGAAAAAAAGATACGTGATATGATGCGAATTGCGATGCAGGCCTCTTCTATGCCAAGGCAAGAGAAGAGCGAGAAATCAACGGCCTCTCCTCTCTTCCGTTCGGATCCCTCTTGTGTCCACACACGTAGTCCAGAACAACCAGGACGAGCTCAGGTGTAGCCCTACACCTGAGTATTCATCTCTTATTCATTGTGTGGAATCGTTGGCACACAAAGTAAGAAACGATCCTACCAGGACTCGAAAAACTCAGCAACCAAGCAGAAATCCAAGCAAGCTTTTTAGCCACGTAATCACCGTGCTCATATTACACAATGCATTCATCCAAAAAAAGGGAAAATGTGTGTTGGTAACAGGAAAATGTCTATGGGAACGTGAAAGCTTCTCTTTCACTCCAATATAAAATAAATGAATATATATCGAATAAAGCCAAATTGTTGCCTGTAGCTATTCAAAGTTCACATGGATACTATGTACAAAAGAACAAGCACACGTGCCGTGCCTTGAAAAACGAAAAATTGTCATTATTTCAACAAACTCATGTATATGCATGTATATTGTGTTGCGGTTGTGGCGCAGGAAATGAAGGTGCGGAAAGAAGCTTCGCTCTTCGCCTACGTTTTATTTTCACACTTTTTAAACTTTCTCTTTTCTCTTCTTTGTTACAGCCCTTTCTTTCTCCGCGTTTTGTAGTCAAAGCCAAGCTGTTGAGCTGTTTTAGGTGAAAATGAGAGAGAGAGGAGAGCGTACAGAAAATAGGTGCAGTAGTGCTCTCAGTCTCACTCTAAATAATTGGAAAATATGTCGTTGCGAACGTGATGAGTTGCTTTCAAGTGCTCTTCTTAAACAGGATTATGTATTCCTGTGAGTAAATCCTCTGCAAACCAATCAATAGCCTACACTCAGCCAACCACAAAACAAAATAATAATGTATCAATCAATTCATGAAAATGATACAAGCAAACATGGTTGTAGTAGTATTATACATGCTTATTTTTGTGTTAAACAAATCAAGGAATAAAGTGCGAAGTCCATTATTGTCAACTGGGAACGTGGTATGTCAAGAAGGTAAAAAAGCAATAAACGAGCAGTTTTTGGAAGACAAGGGAAAGCCATTTGAGGCAAGAGCTGGCAAAGTTTTCCAACTACTTCTTCCTCCTCTAAAAGTAGGAGGGTAAACGAAACATTTTATTAAGTGTCATGTCACATGCTACAATTGACTATACTTGTGCAGTACACTCAAGATTATGATATAGTACCCGATGATCATATGAGTTGAAACAGTAATTGAAGTTTGGTGGAAAAGGGCTGGCTTCAGGGCAAGCTACATAAATTCTGGGTTGTGAGATCATTTAAAAGAGTTATTAGGTGGACATTGTATTTATTGAGAAAACGTCAAAGCCCCGCCAGCCTAGACTCGACCAGACCACTTTAAATGTCTATATTTGTTTTATGACAAGAGCCGAAATAAGTTAAGGCGATAGACGAGACCTGAGAAAAGTATGGGTGTGGAGAGAACGGAGCTTTTTTCGAGAAAGTTCAAAATTTATGGAATGTGCTATAAAAACCATGTTGTTGATGATGAACATGACCGACACGCGGGGCACGCTAGGTTAGCTACACAAGCATGATACTCTACACACTAAAACACCGAGTTTTTCCTCGTTGCTTGTTTAGTGTGTCCTCTAACTCTTTCCGGTGGTATGGTGGTAAGTAGTAAATTTTAGTCTGAAAAGACAAGTCCATCCATTATATACCTAGTTAGATTTCCCCCATTTATTTACTCTTCTCTGCTACAGCCACCACTGACCATGAGACACTTGCCTTTCGCTTGATTATCTTCATTTTTTAATACGTATTGATTTACTGCTAGCCTACCCTTCTTTAAGTATTAGCACTAGCACTCCCCTTCTTTCGGAGGAAATAAGTTGATATGTCAACTGTCTATTCGCGCATAACTACTATCCTCCCTGAAAGGAGATTGAAGAGAGAATGAAAAAGTGGAGGACACCGTTTTATGTAGTTTTAAAAATTTATGTGAAAAAGGCTGTCACCCCATTTTCTTTTCACTACTTTCTTTCTTTCTCGTTTGCTCTCGGCAGAGGCAGTAGGCAATCATCCAATCACATCCAATTTTTGTAGCAGGTGTTTTCCTTGACTCGTTATGATTTTCACTGTAATATGAAGCTGCCAAGGAAGAAGATGATAACTGCTAAGTTGACTGGACGATAGAGGAATCACATCACAAACGCTTCATTTAGCTAAATGTGTATAGTCTTATGTGTCATAATATTGGTTTACAAATGTAACGTAACCAGTAACCATTCCATTATCTCTTGTATGACTAAAATACCTAGTAATGAACACTACCATAATGTCGCCCATATTGAATTTATGGGCAGGACAAACGACAACAATTTGAATGAGGTACACAAGAAGAGGAGATTATCTGCTCAGCCCGCTTACACGCTTACATAAAAAAATCCACGAGCCAATGTCGCATAAAAGGTGTACGGGAAAGCGGTGTGATGGGATGATGAGTATTACGGGTACGACTGGTACGAGCATGCCACTATACTTGGTTCATCGAACAGAAGTTAAGTGCACATTATAGCTTGTTATGATGATATGGGAGAGGTGGTCATAAAACATAATTTTATCATATTGCATGTTATCGTGCACTTTTTGCACTCTGTACTTTGTTGCGGATATATCTAGATATGTATTTCATACCTAAACTGTATTTATTTATCCACAAAATCCCATTTTCCCTGCCTTGACCTCGTTTTTTGGGCTTTCATACATTACAGTGGCTGGCTAGACTACACCTGTGTGGTGGTAGTTAGTAGTAGTACCTTATTGGTAGTCTTGACATTGTCACACTTACCTCATTCTCTCGCATCTATTCGATAGTTGTTGGACTTAACCATATCAGCCTTAATTGGGACTAAACCAATAAAACTATTTTCATTCTTTATGACTAGCATAACACTGGTAAGAATATTTTAGTTTTCGTAATACTAATAATAATATTTCTCAAGTTCCCCCAAACAAAACATTTTCGGTACACATCCGGTTTTGCCAAAGTTCGTTCAACTTTTTAAATCGATGTGAATGACATTAAGGGATCCTAATGGAAAAATTCAGCACGACAAAGGAGCGCGCTAACCTTACCTACAGCGATAATTAAATATATTTGATTACCTTTTCTCCATTTCCTAACTTCCTTTAAACAACTCAAATCGTAAAAAGTTGGATCTGGGATTTCGTTCTAGGAAATGCCGGAGCTTATTCACATTGTCTGCCAAACCGTGGCTGAAGAAGGAAAGCATCTTGTTCCTTTCTCTTTTGTGTAGCCAAGCCAGCTAGTTTATTCTCTGGGGACAAATATCAAGAATGAATTCTCTATTTCCTAGGGAAAACCATGAATGTCCATCCATGCATTTCACAAAAGTAAAAGTCGTTCCAACTATTCTTAGCTGGATCTAAACCTAACTACTGCGATTTTGAGTACATGTAGCTCTTTGTATTTGTTGCAAGTATACGTACATGCATATCATTACCTCCTCATAGCAAGAAGTCATGTACTCTGTTTACTATTCTTCACATTACGCACGCATGTTTGTTATTGCAAACTTTTCTGTTCTGCTGTTTCAATTGAGCGATGGTGGTGTGGGATAACTACAGCGAGAAATTAATGGCAGGTGGAGAAATGGGTTGCATGAAAATTTACAGTACGTGGTGAGAGAGACGCGTATGACGATAAAATAAAGTAAAATGAAATGGTGTATGTGGAAAAACGAGGTCATAAAACTGACAGATCTCATCTCACTTTTCCCTTCTTCTTCTTCTTCCTCCTCCTCTTCTCGTTTTATGCCATTTTCCCTGACGTCCCTTGTTGACTCCGATGATGATCACCAAATGTTTTGGGGGATAATCAAACAGGAGCTTAAAAACTGCTATGCATACAGTCGTAACACTCTATTTAGATGGAGTCTAATATCAACAGACCATAGCCATCATGTAGACTGTAGACTACTTTACCCTTTCTAGAGAGGGAGAGAGGAGGAAAAAGGTGGTTCCAGCAGCCAGCTTCCGGTTGTTCTATTTATTCCGGAAAATACGAATGGAAAATGGAAAGAGCGCTTTTTATCCATGATCAGTAGACAACTGAAAACTAACTAGTGATGCTAAGTCAGCGGTGGTTAAAAATGTTCCGGACTTTTTACTACCCGCTATTTTCCTGGTTTAGCAAACCAAACCACCTACTTTCCTCCTCCTTTTACATCATGGAAAAGCACATTGGCATGATCAAAATGCATAAAGTCGGTCGTAAGTGGATAGGAGGGGGATATAATGTGGGCTCTCTCAATTCTCACTCATGTCAACCCATGTAACAGCTCACCGTCTTGTTCACTTTCCATTTTCATGCCAATAATGGAATACAAGTTTAGTGTTTCACTTCACCTGCTCAACTCCGTTCCCCCTGATGCAATGAACTTAAGCGGAGAATATGGTATTATAAAATTAGAATATCAAATAATATGTGTTTTATGACGTGTGCCTCTGGCTGGAGCAAAAGTGCATTATCCTTTTATGTTGCTTCTATCGCATGCCATGATCACCATGATTATGACGACTGGCTTTGGCTCATTCACCTTAAAACGACCAGGGTAAAGCTGCTGCTGTAGAACTGAGAGACGAAAAGGGGCATAAAGTAGGTTCCGGTTTCGCTTTCTCCATAATACTTCATCCAGAACACTCCCTTCATTACCTTTTCGTAGGTGTTGTAAAAGTGAAAATGTCAAAAAACGGATGAGAAGAGAGTCGAGGAGAGAAGAAAGGTTTATTCCCATTGTATTGCCTTGTCTGCTTCTCGCCGTCTATTCAAATTTTGATGATTCTCATGGGAAAAGTAAAGTTTCTCGCCGGTATGCATCGTCATCATGATCAGAATCCCATAGAACATTTAATCGAGAATCAAATAGACATTGGGGGCAACACTAAACTCTTAAAATGTCCCTCTTGGCCTTGACTCGATCCAAAATCTCGTTGGAAATACTCTCAGCCACACACCGCATCCTAATCCAAATTATACATGCACTGCTCTGCCCAAATTTCCAACGCGAGAATGAAAAATTTATGCAATCAAATTGAAACTCAAGTAGAATATGGGGTGGGATGAAATTACATGCTGAAATATAAATTAGTTTCGTGTTTGGAGGTGGAGCTTCTTCATTTGCGATACGTCTTCGAGAAAACAGGAGGAAAAAATAGTTATGGTTTCGTCCGTTAATTAAAGGAGTGTCCTCGGTTGAATAGCTATTAGGGAAATTGGTACTACGTCTAAGCATAGTCAACATCATCAATATCTTAGAAAATGAGCATGAATTTTTGCAATCCTTTCTGAAAAAATAAGTCACAATTTTGTCATGATTCTTGACATGTCAACCGACCTTTTAGTTCTTCGGTATTCAAGAAAAACATCGTGGACGATTAGTGCAGGAAACCTATTAGAAGTTAGCCGTCACTCGATTTCTGCGTCTGTTATAAATAGACTATTATCATGAACTCTTCTCATTTTCAATCATCTACCCAAAAAACAAGCGCATAGCGCATCAAATGTTCCCCCAATACGAAAACAATATCTCGCATCACGCTCTGTTTTTGCATATTTGCACACAAGCAAGTATTTAACGAAGTTGTTTACTATTTTGGAAATATTAGATCAACCTCAAATGAGGTTCAATCTCTTTGTTTATCCAGCAAGACAACTGGCGCATTGCATGATGCTCTTAAAATTAGAATAGTGGTAACCAACATAACATGTGAGATTATGAGCACACACTACGCTGTTGTTAATCGTTGCATAGGCCAAAAGCAAAAGCGATCTTGGTAGTCAAAAGAAATCCACATTCTTTAAACTGTAGTATTTAAATTACCATGTATTTTTTGCAATTCAGCACAATCTTTTTTAATGTGTCTGGTCTGTCAAAAGTCATAACGATAAAATCAATGTCAAAATCATGCACACATATTTTACACTCAAGTTGAACCTTTGTTTTGTGTGATGTCCTCGATTACAAATGGAATAGTAGTAGTAGCCGAAGCTTTATTAAATTTGTCATCATATTGATACTCTAGTAATGGTCCTGTTATTCCCGCAACCACATTTAAGCGTTATAAGAGTTATAAGTTAAGCATAAAGGAAAGTAATGATGGAAGGGGGAGGCTGAGTTTGAGTCAAGTGCTAAATGATTGAATCATGCATTTGACTCATGTGTCGACGGCGACAAAGCCAGTTGTTCACGCGGTTCATTAAAAGCCAAAATCCAATCGCCGTCGGTCTAACCACGTATTTCTACTTGGACAGAGCAGAGTGTCGTACTTATGACAAAAAATAGCCCCATTAGAATTTATTGTAATGATCTGATTAGCAAATTTTCTTATGATCTGAGCTAAAGCTTCAAATAGCAAGGATGAGTGGATGAGTCACACATTCCAAGAAAACAACTTTTGTTCTTCCATGCCGCATTCACTATCTACATTATTCCATTACATCAATTGAGAGATAGAAACACACTCATAAAACTGGAATGTGTCAACGTATGTTCAACATCACGTGAAATGTTGATATATATAGCTTTTCAAGTTGTCAGTTTTTCAGATCCCCTTTACTTTGTATATCTGACAGAGTGATTATTCTAGTGAACTGCTAAAGGCCATGCAAAGCTTTCGCTTGTCTATTCGGTTGGTTTATGAACAAATGAGCGTTCGTGGACTGGAGCATAGCTGAAATATGTGATCAGGATGATGATGTGAGTGAACATCAAAGGCTTCTTTCATTTAAACTCTTCTTTCCTTTTGCATTTCCCTTGTTGACTAACAGGCCATGACAGCTCGAGCTTCCAGGTTGCACTGATTCCTATACCATACCATACCTGTGCAAAAAACAAATTTTATGATACAATTACATTGCGCCACATGCTAATGCCTAAGTACGCGTGTATACGTCATTCAACCAAGCGAAGCGTCGAGTATTTTGTGACAAAGAGAACTTCGTCCGAGGAACAAACTAATCGTGAGATGTGTACTTGCATTCTTCTAACATGGCATAATGATCGTATTGAATAGCTAACAGCTAATCTGCCGAATTTATTTACAGAAAAATGACACATGTGTCAAGTATAGATATAACAGCTGCGCGTGAACCAAGAAAATAATTATGCACTCTTCCTTCATCCTTCTCTTACATCCTTCAAACCTCAAACCTGAAATACTTAGCGAATGAGATGTTATTATACAAAAACCTTGAGTTACCAAAGCTATACGTCGGAATGTATTCACGCAATCAGGAAGATCATGAGTTTTACTTAAACACCTGCATATTAAAATGCTGAAAATTAGCAAGTAATGAGCAAAATGGCAATAGTCCTTCCCCTTTTCTATTTTTCTAATGCAAATGCAAAGTAATTCCCCAAAATATGTGATAATTGTGTGCTAGCCAAATAGTCGCAGTTTAGAAGTAGGTATTACTTGCGAATGGCAATATTATCTCTCTCTGGAAGCGAGCATTTCATTTCATGTGATGCTAAAATTATGTGACGTTACACGATGAGTCGAGTTTTGCACCCATAAGCACTCACTACCCTTTGTTTGTATCAAAATCCATTCTCCCACACGTTAAAAATAATCTTCCAGGAAATGTGGTGACGCGTGGAGTCCATCCTTTCTACGAAATTCTTGTTTTCTTAGTCTAAAGTAAATAAATGTTTATAATTGAAGCCAAGGAATGTAGAAAAACGTTTGTGGAGTAGTTTTCTTGTTATTGAAAGAGATATCATAAATGTATGTAGTAGTGCTCACGTCAGTTTCATCTCCATGTTTTGTTTTAAATAGATACATAGCTTTACAACTGAATAGTAGTATATTTCCGTTTGACTTTAACTACAACATATTGTATTTTATCCGATTAGTGATTTTGTCACTATCATTAACGACATTAAGATGAGACGCAGAAGATTTTGGAATATCGAGTCCTATTTTGTGTGACGCACGTGCATACTTATTACTGCTGTGATTCAGCAATGATTTTGCAATACATAATAGGTAGCATTGCGTTGTAGCATACTGCAAGGAAGTATCGATCAGCAATCGCTACGTGCAACTCGGAACAGTTCACAATTCACATGGTAAATAATCTCAATCTCATCTCTATCACCTATTGCATTTGACTAAAATGAACTCGCTCATTTGCGAGTATGTCGTAATGTATTTAGATTAGAACGAAAGGCTATAGATGCTTGTCTGGAACCGGCGACTAGCGCATGCCGCACAAGCTTAGCTGCTTATTATGTACCTTTAGGTACATATTAAGAAGACCTTGTATCGCGTCGTCTGTCGTCTGTCGTCTGTCGTCTGTCTGTCTGTCAACACGATAACTTCCGAACCGTTTAACTTTTTGAAATTCTGATTTCACCAGTCG
>JAQGAP010003106.1:0-13172 GCA_034697805.1 Orchesella bifasciata | reverse complement strand
ATGAAATCGATTTCTGAGCTAAGGCTTTGTTGTGTTGGGTCAACTCTTGGCAACGGGGTAGGGGAGCAGGAATGTCCACTGTGAAAGCATACAATGTAATAGACCCCATTCATGCCAGGAAGGGAATTGGATTTTATATAAACAGTGAGTGACTCTCAATAAAGTACATGTGTTTAGCTGGATACTGAGTTTTTCATTACTTGTAAGCACTTGTAGCAATCAATGATACGAACAAAAGATACAATGATACAAGCAAGAACGATATAATATTAGGCCAGTTGATGCAATATAATACACTTGAAAAATGTAGACTAGTGAACTAGAAATAAGTATTCCAAAAAGATATTGTATAATAATTAGTATTTTAATAGTTCCTTAAACTACATTGCTTAATTGGCGGTTCGAATTGCATTGACATCCATTGGATCCATTCCACAATGACCGAAACAATACGTCTTATTATAAACGAGTTGGTGAAGGAGCCATTTAAAAAGAGCTTCACTGTCATTTCATTTGACTCCTTACAACCGGAAGCTCTGTTACAGGTTTGTAAATGTTTAGCTATATATATATAATTAAGATAGATTATATAACTGTTGCGTTTAAACTTTTTGCATACCTGAAGCAGCATTTCAAACCTAACGGCAACTACATAATAGTTAATATTTTATACTTTTAAAGGTTATAAGTGATGTACTCGCAGAGTTTGAACCCACTAACAAGGTGGATATTAGGGAGGAAGCACCGGAAGACACAGTAGTGCGAATCTTGAATACGCTACGGGTCCTAAAATATCGCCCACCCGAAGATGACCCGTACTATGCATTTTAGTTTTACACAATATAAGTATGTCTTTGCCAAATAATTAATATTGTGGCTTACTACTGATAATGATTCATTTTAGATCAGCTTTGCGATCCGGTTTAATATCGGGAAGTCCTAAAGTTATCCATCCAATCCTTGCATGGATACTCCCAAGGATTCCGGAGCTGAAAACCAGAGCATATCTTGCACGGTATCTGATGAAAGTAGAGATTCCACAAGAAATAAGAGCTGATATTGACATAGAAGAGTTGTATCAACAGGTAAAGTCCTTCCTCTAACTGAAATGCTACAATTCCCAAATATGCTAATGGTAAGATTATACTTGTGTAGTATGAGGCGTCCATTGAGCAGTTTAAGAACACTCACAAACAATTAGACACCATGAAGAGCAAGGGGTTTACGACATCCGAAATTCGAAAGGACATAGCAGCCATGGAACAGGAGCAAGAAAGTGTGACTCGCAAAATAGAAAAATTGAAGCGACAGGTATGCAGACATGCTTTACAAGCATTTAAAATAAACTTTGTTGAGAAATAAATAAAAAATATTTTATTTTCTTGTTCTATTATAAAAGGTTGAAGGAATGCAAAACATAGAATCAACGCTAGAAGTTGTGCAAAATTTTCGAAAGGAAAAAGAGAAAGCGAGAGAGCTAGAGCAACAGCAAGTGCAACAAACACAGGCTTTAAATCAAGCCGAACAACGCATCCAACGGCTTCAACGACAACTTAAGGAAATTAAAGCAGCAGCAACAGGAGCCACTGCAGAAGGCATTCTTCAACGCATCGAACAAGATTGTGATGTTGCAAAATACATTGTCAACGAGAAATTACCCAAAGAATGTGAAATTCGGAGAAAGGAGATTCATATCATGGAGAAAGTTTTGAGCGAAGGTGCTATAACTCCAAAGGACTTGGATGATACCAGAACAAGAATTGACAGGGTGAAAGCAGAACTGAACGACTTGGTAATGAAGAGGATGATGAAATCAGAAGATGACAAGTTGGTAATGTTTCGACAACAAGCTGCAATCGTTTCCAACAAAAAATCAACTGTAGTTGAGAAGTTGAATGAGCTGAAAAATGAGTTATCGATGCTGAAGGAGGAAGTGGGAGAGAAGAGAAAGATAGTTGGAAATATGCAGGGTGACTCCATTGTTAAAGAGGAGGATTTTAAAGAGTACGTCAAGAATTTACGGGTCAAAAGTACAAGGTATAAACAACTGAAGGGAGAAATGAATTATCTCAAGGCTGAATCTGGCGTATTGTCCAAAACCTTGTTTGTATTGGAGGAGCAGCTACAGAGTTCCAATCTCGATTTGGTTGGTGAAAGCAATATCAGTTTTTGCAGTAATAACTTTGTTTAATCACTGTATACTTACTTTAATTTGTATGCTTTTAGAATGCATTGGAAGCAAAGCTGGGAATCAAAGGGTTTTCAGAGATTCAGGGGAATCTTGAGAAAATCTCGACAGAAAAGTCAGTACTTGATGAAAAGAAATCGGAACATCTTCAAAAAATGTCCGATACTGTTCAGGAGTTGCATGAGAAGATCGACATGAAAAAGGTCGACCTTGCACCACTTGTTAAAAGTAAGTCATAATCTTACGTCACGCGAGGTGTAGTATGCACTACACATCAACTGCATTTTCCATGTGCACGCACTTATGGCAAATTGAATGATTTAATATTTTCATAAATTTTTTAAAGCGTTAAATAATGTCCGACAAGAGGCTCAAATCTTGGGTCATGAACATGAGGCTGCAAAACGGAAATATGATAGCGTTGTTTCCTCTGTTGATTCAAGTCTAAGCTCGCTAACCAAGGTTCAAAATGAATTCAATAGTTTGTTCTTGTTAACCATATTTTGTGCTTTTCAAACATGGCCTGTAATTGTTCAATATGGGTTATCATTCCTTATCCAGGATGTTGACATGTTGAGGAGAACAAATGAGGAAGATCAAATTCGGTTTTGCAAACTTCAATCGGAAACTGTCGTCTACAAAGTTAACCTGAAGAGAATGCAAGAAGAATTAAAAGCGTATGCTGCAGGTGGACAAGGGAATCAAGATAAGAAGAAATCTTACAAGTATGAATGGGCCGACTAAAGATAAAACTTTAAAAAAACATTTATCGTCAATCGTTTCATTTCATACTCATTTTCAGAGAGCAACTGATGTCCCAGATTACAGACCAAGAGCGCCTGGGAAAAAGGCTCAAAGAAGAAGAAAGAGATATTGTTGAAAAGCAAAGTGATCGTGTCAATCAAGTGTTGATGTGGAAAGATTTGATCAAGTACATTCAATCAATTCGTTATTAAATCTAAGCTATCAATACTATGCATTTTTTAACCCATCCCTTCTTTTACTTTAAAGGCTACTTGAACTAAAGAAGCAACTTAAAGAAAACCAAAGTACCAAAAACTAACGTGGAAGAACATTTAGTAGATTATCCTGATACACATCCTTACGCCTCATTTAACTGTATTAAACGCAATTATTCTGTTGCGAAAATTATGACTTGACTTGAATAATAATCTGAAAAAATTGAAAAGAAAAAGTGACAACGATTCTTGATTTCAAACTGTTTTCTGAAAACGCGTTGCATTTTTGCATGAACTCTGCTGCTCGGTTACGTTTATGAAGATAGGTATTTTTATGCATAAACTCAAGTTCATAAGGATTCCCGTATGCGACATGCATTGTGCATTAAAGGTATTTAGGGGCCATACTTTAATGACGTCATCAGGTACCCTGGGTAGGTCCTTTTTTCTGTCATAAGGCCGTAATGTTAAAAAGTGTTGATTAAGGGGTGGGTAGGTCAAAAATCGGCCGATTACTGATGACGTAATTAAAGTATGGTCCCTTACACAGTCTTAGGTACATGTATACATGAAGATGTGGAAGATTTGAACGAGCACAAAATACAATATAGAAAGACATCCAAACTACGTTTTTGTTTTGAGTTAGAATATCCACTTCGTGCTTACTATTCTGTATCTGGATGTTTTGTGTGATGATCTGCATTTTAAAGGTCTTATCGCCAGATTCGTTCTGTATTATTGTTTTGAATCAGGTGTGTTTATCCAGTGTGTTACTTTGAATTTTAATAGTCATCAGTGACTGACTTATGATATAAATAGCATACAGAATATGTGATTGTAGAAAATAGATCTCTCAGCCAGTTCTGCCCTGCCACCACCGGTGCTTTAAATATTTGACAACTGCTCACTAACTTACCAAACAGACATAGATTTATCATCGACAAGACAAAAAGGTTTGACGATTTTATATTTATAAGTGCTTTTCAAGTTTAAATTTCATGATCAATTGTTCACTGGACTTTAAATTTGCTACGCATGACCAAATATGTTATTGTCATTTGACCTTGCTAAATGTTTTCAATGCAGTTGCAGATATGAGTCAACCGGCAGCTGCCAGTTCTAGCCAGGGCTCCGGAGGACCTGGGCCATCAACAGCAGGTGCAAGCCAGTCAGGTCACTCTTCGTCGAAAGTAGACTTGTCCCTGGTAAATCGTGGTATTTGGTTGGTCAAGGTAATCAATCTAAACAACGTTGCGGTGCAATTTTACGTTTATTTAATCAAGACATTCATTCATGACTGTTTTCTTGTTTCAGGTGCCTAAATATCTTGCAGAACGTTGGGCTAGAATTCCGGGTAATGTTGAAGCTGGCAAATTAAAAATCTACAAGTCCAATTTGGGAGGAGGGAAACCTAAAGTCACGTTAAGTTTGAGTGATGCTACTATTTGTGCGAAGGAGGCTGGCGATGATGATATTCCTAAAGAGCATGATCTGATTGCAACTGCTGTAACGAATCAAACTATGGTGGCGTTTGATGTTGAATCTGGTTAGCTTAACTATATTATCTGCATCTTAATTTGCATCAACATATTTCAATTTAGGCCAAGACATTCTAATTATTTTTCTGACTTTGTGTGAAGGTGTGCAAGATGATGACCCTGAGAAGTTGTCAGTGCTAGGAAAAGTTCATCAAAAGCTAGAGTGTAGACCTGTGTATGACACCAACTACATGCAACTTAAAAAGACTGCAATTCATAAGGCATCACAGCCTGTTCGTCAAGTTAAGCAGTTGGATCGTGTCGTTCAATCTTATAAGCCTGTTTCAGACCATAAAAATAATGTAAGTCAATGTTCAATTGGGGCTTTTATTTTCTTTTGTGCTGGAATTGGTCTTAATTTTGTTATTTTTAACTAAATTTCATGCGTTATTTAGAAAGAATATGAAGAACGCAAGAAGGCCGAAGGTAAAAAGGCTAGAGATGACAAGGAAAAAGTTCTGGAGATGCTGTTTGCTGCTTTTGAAAAACATCAGTATTACAACGTTAAAGATTTAGTTCGCATTACTAATCAACCTGTGGTGAGTTACAACTTAACCCTACAATTAACTCGTATCATAATGTACATTCGTTAACATGCAGATGTTTTATTGGTTTTCAGGGCTACCTCAAGGAGGTTCTAAAAGAAGTTTGCAATTACTGCGTAAAAAATCCTCACAAAAATATGTGGGAACTGAAACCTGAGTATCGTCATTACAAAATGGAAACTGATGACTGATGAATGGTGTTACATTAAAAACCTTCTGTAAGGTGTATGGATGTAGATACATTTTTATGAAATCGCAGTAGCAAGTCTTTTACTCTTTTACTGACAATAAATCGTTAAAGTCCCATTCAAACTTATCTTTTATAAGCAATAAAAATTTAATATTTAATTTTGATAAAATAATTTGAACCAAATTAATAATGTATTATTAATGACACAGTCATAAACACATCCATAAACCAAGAGCCAGTTATGTGCCAGCAGTGGTGGCTTCAGTTGTTGGAGCAGCACTGGAACTGGAGGCTTGGCTTGTTGGTGCAGCAGTTGTGGTACTTGGGTTCAGAAGGGCTAATAGCTTATCGAACCAATCTAAAACAAAACAAAAAAATAAACATTATATGTACGTCACACGTAGCTTCCTTGTCCGAGCTCTGCATGAAAGACTTAATCAAAGCATAATCTGCATACTGAAGAAAAAACGTTGTTGTCCAAGGTCGAGCTGGAATTGTGGTGGTGGACGATAGAATTGTACTGGTGGTGGAGGTGGTAATGAAAGTTGTGGCATATTTAGAAGGTTTTGGAAATATGGAGGGAGAATAATAGCATGTTCTGTTGATACTTCTGGTACATCCACCTCTGCCTCAACATCTGGCACGTGAAATATGTCGCTGGTGTAGATCTGCGGGTCAAAAAGTAACATTATGCAGTAAACTTGACACATGACAAAAAAATCTTAAATTCGAAAAGATATATTTACCTGAGGTGCAGCGTTAACTACACACACAAATGCCAACGCCAAAACAACTTGGACGGTTTGCATGATGATTTGCAATAAACGTTTTTTATCAAATCAGATCTACAGGTACCTAACAAAATTCATTCAACTTGTCAGCCTATTTATAGTGGTGCAAAAATTTATACAACTTTTTTACAGTCACTGGCACCCTACCAAATACGTCGTAACTGATTGAATAATGCATAATAAATTAACAAAGTCATATATGCAGGATATCTGGATAGACTGGAGCTTTTCATTCTTGTGCTAATTATGATTATTTATATGATCATCTTTTTTAAATGCTCCCATGTTTAACAGAAGAGCTCTCCGATTAATTGTCATGCAAAATTTCTTTATGCATATTATGATGAACAACATGTAATTTGTAAGAAGATGAGTGAAGTTAGATGATGCGTTATTATCATCCCCTGGAAATAACTTTTATGAAGGGCATGTGTGCTTCATTGTTATGCATTAGATATTTCGCATGAAGAACAAGAATGCGTAAAACATTTTCATGCTCCTTTGAATCTGAATGAACCGAGAAGACTGATGGTAATGCAGTATGATGATACGTAAATTCTTTTTCTGTTCAGCCTCATTCACTTTAAGCCATTGAATAGTTATAGAAAATAAATTGACTTTTACTTATATATCGATTTTGTTAATACAGCTTGTAGTTTGCATTCGTTGTTCGTACATGGATATGTAGTATTAACATCTGACATACTCTTAACCGTAGGTATTATTTTATACTTTCTAGTTGCTTCGACATTGTGAGAACGACACGAATCTAAAATCTCAAATACAAAAAACTGCTACTGGCATTATTAAATTGTTACAATAATGCATGATACACATTAATATTCCTAGTTCAAAAGACATTTCAAATACATTCACACACCAATAGTTCATGCGTACAAATATTATATGGACATACCAACAAATTTTACCATGATTGCTCGTCATTCATACTTGCCAATTGGTTTCAATATTTTATACACCTACGTACAATTATAGTCTAACAACATTAAGTATACTCATTCAGCAAAAGCGAGGTTACACGATGAGATTGAGAACGGATGAAACCATGATAGTCCAAGTTCTTAATACAACTTTCTTTTACTGTCACGTCGATCGTGTGAGACACATTGGTTTTTACCAGGAAAGTCCTTGTTCTTCACGACGGTTTGACCCGAGAAAAAATTCTGACCCTTGCATTCGATTTTCTTTAGAAAATGCACCACAATTCCTAAAACCGATGGAAAATCCAAGGTGTTGTCCACTGAAAGTAAAAACATAATACAACTTATAGCATAACTTGAACGGACATGGGATGACATTTTTGGGAGAAAGTTACTTACGGTACTTGACTTCAAATTGATTAGTCGTTTTATTGTGTACAGTGTACTTTGATGCTGAAAAGAGAAGTAAAATGAAATTCTTATTCTTGACATTAAGAAATATGTTATGGGTAGTGTTGAGTAGGGTTTATCCAGCAAACCTTTCACGTATTGAGCTAATAGTTCAGTGAGCTCCTCCTTATGTTGGTCGTATTCGAACTCAGGAATTATGACTTTCAGTAAGTTTTTCACTTCATCTTTCGGCATTGATGCCGATCCAAACTTATCAAACGTTTTGAAAGTTTTTTCCACGTCTGGAAAAGAATGAGATGTAAATGTAATATGGACATGGACATAACTTACGCTTGAATATAAAATCCCTGAAAACCACAAGAGTTTCTGGTCACTTACAGGCTTTGCACTCTCTCTTTAGCTTTTCCTCCATTTCCCCCTGTTGTAGAGCACTTAGAGAAAATGCAAAAGTTCCTGAACAAATCGACTTTTTCTTCGCACTGAAGCAACGAAGGAAAAGCGATTAAAATGATGTTCCGTTTGATGAAGCGATGTGTAGACCCGGCCACAGATCAATGGTAACCTTTCTAATGCGCGTTAGCTAAGGTCTGCAGAAATACTGAACAATAAAGGTTATCAGCGGTTGCCTTTTATACCGATCTCCCGCAACTGATTAGAAGAGACCGTGTCGAGAGTAAAGTACATATAGCTAGATCATCTCGAACATAATTATCTTATTCAAAAAAATGCCTAAATATATCCAACACGAAGAAATTCCAATGGAACGAGCCAAGTTTGGATATCAACAGCAATAAATAAACATCGGCTGCACGTGTATTAATAAGAAATCATGTTTAGGTATGTTCTGTTTGCATTTATGTGTATGTACCGTGCTGTACTGTGCAGATCATACTTAGATATGGAAGACTTACAAGGAAATCCCGATAAGATTTTATTAAAAAATGAGCAACCATACTTTTGTGCTTAGGGTTGGTTAATGGTTTACCAGATTAATTCCTCATTTCAAGTATCATCACTGCTTCTGCACCACCTACCATATTTTATTCATTTGTCAGCATCAGGAGGAGTACACCAGTCTTGAGAATGATCCACCACCACCGGTGTTGATTTCAACAGAGTCGGATAGTCGTCTGAATTAATTACGTTGTCCTACATGACATGGTTTGGTAAGGAGTCTGACGGACGACCATGACAAGCAAGACAGCGCAGCGCGCATCACGAAGAAAGTATGAGAAGAAGAAAGATTTTTACGCAAGTGTCACCAACAAACCCACCCTGGTTATCACGCATTGCAAAGATTTTGCACACATACCTACGTTTCTGAGTCTGAGTAATCCACCCGCATTGGGCAAACCGTATGGGACCAACTAGTCCAACATTTCAATATGAATTTGGACGAAAGGACGGATTTTGGTTTGATAAAAATGTTTCAGAGTCAAGGATCACGAATGATGAAGTGAAATGAATAATAAATGACTGATTATAGTGCATTTCATGCAGATTATTCACAGCAATCCCTAAAAGAGTAAGGATATAAATAGGCGACTTGACACGTGCATGGTTGGCCATTCTTGTAGTGGTTAACCGAGGTTATTTTATCTGAGAGTAAGGCAACAGGCTCAAGTTTGCATGCAACATTAGAAACAAAACATTATATAGCTCCAACTCAAACCTGCTTTCACCAAGGCTGGCCCATTACCAGCTCCTGTTCTACACATATATTCTAAAAGTGATCATTACAACTGCAATTAATAACGCTATCATTATCATGTCAAGCCCACTGTCATAAAAATAGTCGCAATAATCGTGACGATTTTAAAGCATTCTTAGCATATTAATCACAAACGTGAGAATTATTATTTTTTACAAACTTCCGCTTAGGATGAGGCTGCGGTGTAGAGTAAAGCTAGTAGAGGAGTTAGACCATGCTATTACACAAGTGAGCGAATTTATTCGCATCCCTTGTTGGGCTCTAGTCAGAAACTTTTTTGTAGGCAAGTAGGCACACCTGCTATGAAATGTCATCATGCCTCATGCCATGTTAAAAATACAAGGCAAGGTTGAGGTACATAAAATCCTCGTCTCACCGGCATCAACACTAATCGTAAGTGCTGCTTGCCTACTCCATAAAATCATGTCTTGAAGCGTAACATAATTAAATGTGCATTTCACATACAAACTCATAACTGTGGTGGTGTGGTGGATGTGATTCGGTTTCTCCAAATGTCAGCGGAAGATGAAGTAGGCGAGCGTCCGACGGATACACCACCGATACATCATTTCTTGTAACAGAAATTTCAAAATGTATGATTTCTAGTGAATGTCTGTCTAATAAATGCAACACGTTCCAGCTTTATGCACTTGCTTCAAAAAATCTCAAATTTTACATGATATGACATAAAGTGCTTGTCTGTTGATGGGCAGAAATAAATTTTATAACCTTGCTTCTAAAAATCTGAAAGAATGATTACGACAAGATGAAAGCAAGGAGCAATAATCATCATCGTAATCTGTTTCATGTACTAAATAAGTTGTTTTGTAGATACACACGCTCATCATAATTTAGATTATTTTGCCTGATTGACGACAAACGATTTTAAATATAAATATCGCGTAACATTGAGGGACATCTGAAATCCGCATTACCAAAAGAAAGAGTCATCTCATTCACTGAAATTGCTGATGCGGTTGAAATATCATGACTAGTTACAAACGCAAGTGCATTAATGAATTTTAAAAGTTTTTATGTATAACGTCTTTCTCACTACATACCATGTGCTCGCAATGCGTTTACAATTTTAAGCGCATGGAAAGAATGCGTTTTACAAATCCAAATAAAAACATCCTTCTCGTCGATGATGTTGTTTCATCACTACTTGTGTAGCAAGTTGGGAAATGTTATATAAAAAAAGGTTGGAAGGCAACTTTGGATTTCGGTTTTTCAAAGCACAAATTGGATTGAAATGTACTTTGTGTTCAACACTTGCAAGTAGTCCGTTCTATAGAGTTAAAATAGTTCAACGAAATCCCTTAATTCATTAAGGGTTAATTGAGAATTTCTTTTTCGGGAAATATTTTAGACTTTATTAAAATATGGACTATAGTAATGCCCTTGATTTTACAATTATGCTCACAAGTAAAATCATTATAGAATGACGAAACGAAAACCGAAGGTCTCTGAGTGCATTTCTCGGCAGAAAATTCAGGTTTCCTGTCACCAGAATTTAGTTCGAGCGTTTCCTGCTCTTCGAATGTCTTCGTGTGTGACACGCTGTCGCCAATTCATGGCCCTGAGGGATAAGAAATGAAATATTTAAAACATCGTGATTTAGTGCAATCTGATACGAAGTATTGGACTGAAGGATGTTCCCAAATCGAAAAATCCTGTAGTTATAATCTTTGTTCCTCTGAGCCCTATCACCTATTCCCCATCAAGTAGTTTCAAATCTTGGCAATCGGCAACTTTATTTTGGGACTTGATAATTTTTTTTGGCTTACCTGAGGAGTGTAAGAAAACATGATTTTTCTAATAAAAATATGAATAAATGCAAAAAGTTTTTCCTGATTGCTGAAATGTTAGCTGACAGTGAATTAAAGAAGCTACATCACCCGATCAAACACGATATTATTATGCATCTTGCACCCGTTAAAGTTTAGTTCTGATAAAATAAATTTGAATACTGTATGTCTAACACCTAAGTAATAGCCGGAAAATTCGAGAGACAAGATAAGCATCAGTAGGCTGTAAAATCGGTGCCTCATTCATGAGTTGAATCATATTAAATACGTAATATTATGTTTCTTTGGTGGATGGTTTCCACTGCTTATATGTTTATATAAGTACTGATGGGAAGTACACAGTAAGCTCTTTCATCTTTGGTCATTGGCAATGAAATGAGATGAAATGGGAATGATGAGGGGTTTTTGCTATAAACAATATTGGCATATTTTGAGAGGCATATTGCATGCAGAAGAACGCATGAAATAAATTTAGCTTCAAGCTTCTAATCTGATACTGTTTTAAACGCTTCACGCAAATATTCATGAAACCGTTTAAGAAGATTTATATTCTGAGAGGTGAAGAACTTGATAAGTAATTGTGAATGTTTTGATATGTTAGCTACGAAAATATGTAATATATCATGAAAAAGTATGAGTAATTCGTTAATTTTTTTACATTCTCGAAATCATCGTGACTTTCTCGATTGCTATAAATAATATACACTGCTGATGACCTTCACTTGTTTCTCGTAGAGTCTTGAGTACAAGAGTACACACACCGTCCTGCTACCTCTTCATTTAAGTGACAGCTCTTCATGCCTTCAAGCTTAACAGAATTTATTTTTGTAATCCGTTTGCTTATGATATCGATGCAGAGTAGTAAACTGGTGCTCGGAATGTGGCAATAAAGTAAAAGTTGGTAGTAAGCGAGCACAGAATTAAATGTGACTTGACTGGATACAGTGGCTGCAGATCTAATGACTTATTTTTAAATAATGTCATGAAACTCACGATTTTACAGTTTGTCTTTGCACTCACTTTTGCATACCTAAGTACATGCACACGCAGTTGGCTGCTTACATTTAAGATCGTATTGTCTCTTGTCCTCCTGCCAAGAATCCTCTAGAGAGCCGGAGCACTTTATCATATTCTCATCATATCAACCCATCCACGCCAAGTACAATGCAAACAGAGCAAAGCAATGACAAACTCTTCGCGAGTATGCATACCTCCAAGATGCGAAATAAACATTTCAATTATCATTCCGTTTGATATTACCATGAATCATTTTGCTAATCATGGGACTTCCTAAAAGTATCAACGCTTCCTCCGTAAAATACACAAGATCCTATAAAAATGTTTGTCGTGATGTAATCATAGTAGTTTTCGCTGTAGTGATTGTACGAGTGTGACAAAATACCCGAAAGTAGTTGTTCCATCGCATGCCGATTTTTACATCTCAACTCAGCTCAGGTCGTTGTTTCCTCTTCTGTAAGTGGTCTAAACCTGAACTGTAGCTCATAAAAATGCTTTCAGATCACATTTCATCTTATATGGAGCAAGTAAACGCGTTGTGAGGTAATTTCTCTCCACTATGCACCTGTTTTCATGTTTACCCCACGTCAAATAGCAGTATCGGATTCACACACAACGTTAAACTAAAATTATTTATTATTTATTAACCAAAATATTTAAATGACTGGAAATGCAAATGTTTTAATGCCAGAATTGTTGTTTGCTCGTTTGGTCGACTTTATTATTGCGTTTCATAAAATCTCTCATGATCAATACAAAGTTAGGAAGCTTCGCTTAAAAAGAAATCTATATGCGTTTAAAGAAAGAATGTTTTTAGAATGTAGAAATTTACAGAGACTGTGGTCCCTTTGTTTAATAATCAGAGTCAGCAAATTCATTCCGTTATGGACCGGTTTACAATTTAGTTTAAAGCTTTGATGCAATTATTCATCCTCGGCCTCTGCGTCCTCGCCATCTTCATTGGCTTCCTCATCTTCACCATCTTCTTCTTTATCATCACCATCTTCTTCTTTATCATCACCATCTTCTTCTTTATCATCACCATCTTCTTCTTTATCATCACCATCTTCTTC
>JAQGAP010003105.1:0-13173 GCA_034697805.1 Orchesella bifasciata | reverse complement strand
TTCAGCATGTATTGAATTGGATTGAATTGAATTGAATTGAAAAATTTTCAATTCAGGTTGAATTGAACCGAGCTCTATCCCCTTCCCAGGGTAGGAATGTTCATGTCTACTACAGTTTATTTATGCATACTTCCTACTTTCACCCAATAAAACAGGTATTGTATCTTGTAATGATATCAACTAATAAAAACTTTTTTTCTATTACACTTCTATTTTCCCCTTTTCCTCTGCGTTTGAAGCATTCCACTCATCTTACACATCTCGTTTTCTTAACACTGCAATTTCTACATCTCACCCAACTTCCACCGATTTAGATTTTAGTTCCTGCGAACTTTTTAACAATCAAGATTTTCCATTTTTATTCAACTTTTCTTCGTTTCAGTGAAAGTTTAAAAATGCTGGCCATTCAGTTGTCATTTCCTTGTTAGAGAACCCTTGAAGGTGCTCATTGCATCAGAATGATGATTTGAAATGAAAATTAGAGAAATATATGAATTTTATTTTGTAACTTCGAGTTTTCGCAATGCGTATTTTATTTCATACTCATTTTTGATAACCAAACCACAACTCGATTTTCTAAAATTTAGTCAAAAATTGTTCCTTTTCTATTTCAGTAAACTTTGTTTGCACTTTGACACTACAGAATTAAAAATATTTCAAGTCAATTAATTTCAATGATTTTTTTCTTATGTTCCTCCTTTTTACGTGCCTATTCATGCGACAAGACATATGCCCTAAAAAATAAAAATCTATGGAGTTACCAAGTTACCATGTTAAACAAATAAAGTCGAAAATGGAGCACTCGTTTTAGAGCCACCGTGAAGCTTTGTGATCACGCATCTGTCAACAAAGCTCAATGACGTTTTTAGACAATTATCACCAATAATAATAACGCCACATCTCCATTCCTTTCACGAAAGGCTTAATTTCGCAGAAGGAGAAACCATATAATGATGAAGACTACTGTTACCAGCAGTCATGTCCAAAGGCCCTGTCCTTTATATTGCTGATGAGTTTTCCGGGACAAATATTGGCAGAACATGATGTCGCTTTTTCCCATGGCATGTCAAGATTCAGATAGACAGCTGGAGAGACGGACAAAAAACAAATGACTTTGCTGACGTGACCTTGTGCTGAAATGTATTTCAATAAACACACTTTTGCTAATAAATGCGTTCATCAACGCTTTCAGCTACAATAAGGACAACGATACTCCCAGCTGTGTTAACACGTCATGGTTTCTCTTTAGATAATTTAAATGCCATTACTTTCGTAGCCGTGACCAGATTTGCTAAAGTAAAAATGTTAATGGTAACTACCAACAATAAATAATTTCCACTCTAACCAAACAAATATTTATTTTTTGTGATTGGGATGATAAATCAGCTAGTTAGGTTCCATTGTCAATTACACTTTTTCTTTCTATCTCAATATTCTACATTGCAATATGCACAATTCTCTTGGTATATCAATTTGGCTAACTGACCAAACTCTCGCCGTTTGAAGGTATACGTGTTCCTACTTTTTGGCTTTGCTTTCACTTACAGGGATTTGTTCAACATCAATTGTAATGGATAAGACGAGAAATATTGGGTTTTGCTAAACTTGTTTTATTTATTTCTAGTTTTGACAGTTTTAACATAAGCTGCATATAATTTAAATTAGTGTAAAAGTTAGTTGATAAGCATTGAATATAAGATTAATTTCTTTTTGAGAAAAATTTTGGATTATTTAGATTACTCGACAAATTTTTACTCATTAAAAATATCTCCTAATTCAACTACACATTTTTGATGAAACATTTTCTAGTTTTCCTTGGCTTTTCATGTGACAATAAAAATCTACCTTAGTCAATCAAAATTTGTTCTAAGAAATCTGCTCCGGTTTTTATGTTAAGCATTTGTAGCCGAATATGTAGCACTCGTTTCATGACCCGTCAAGTCTTTTTTGAACGCAGCTACCACCAAAACTCCATACATTTTGTAGAATACGATCACCAAACAAAACAACGCCTCGATTACTTCCCATTCACGGATTTCCTCAATGAAACCGACGAGAAACCATATAATGATGATTGTTGCTACTAGCAGCCATTGCCAGAACCCACGATTATTTTGATTGCTCTGAAAAGTTGGATTCGTTTTTTAGGTTTTATATTAGTATTACTATTTGCTTTTTAAATTTATTACCACTTTTGTGTATTTGTAGAGAACACTAGCAGTGCAGAGTTGAGCAGCGGCAAGTATTCCAAGAAGAATCGCCCCAAAAAAACCGCTAATTCCTGTAGCCATAGACGTTAGCACAATAAGAGAGCAAGTTGCAATTAAAACAATCCAAATATAAGAATGATATGCACGAGTCTTACTCTGCCCCGAATCAAGACGAATTTCTTCTTCAGACGGGAACAGCAATCCCACAAGTCCAAAAAAGGAAGCGATGCTCAAAAAAATGCTGCAAACCTTGAAAAATCGTAAATTTAAATTTAAAAATTCAAAATCAGCCTTGTTTGCTTGATTTTAAGAATATATTAAGGATTACTTACAGTATCGCCGAACGCCACAAATTTCACGCCGGTTGTCAACGCCATGCATGGACAGATTTTTGGGGACATTTTCGTTTTTACTTGCCCCTAATTTGTATGGTCGGGTTGTCTCTTGTTTGTTATTATTTGTTACATAAAATTTGTAAGTTACTTCGCGTTTTTCCTACTGAATTAAAATTGAGATCAATTCACTATTAAGTAAGTCCAGCTTGTAAATCGGGTAAGTAAAATAATCTCTTACCTTTTCGTTTTTCATCAAAAGCATGGCACGAAGACTACTCAACTATGAAGAGATCTCGTAAAATGTATTGAATCCCTGGGTGGTGTGGCAAAGACTGCTCTGTTTGATGAGTGAGTGAAAGGAGTAGAGTGAATATAAAAAGCTATAGTTTTGGTGCCGAACAATTTTATGTGCTATACCAACGCTCCGTGAAATTGACATACGTTTATATCACTTTTCTCCTAAAGCTCGTTCTCAAGTGTATGGTCACAGCAAGATGGGCTTGCAAAATAGGTGACTATATGTACTAAAGAGCATATTTAGCGACGATTGGAGGTAAGTGTTATGTGGTAGTAAAGGTAGAAAAACAATGGTTATGTTCTTTAAGGTTGTGGTAACGCTGAAAGTTCTTGAGGATATCAAAATGGATTACTCCGACGAATGCCTGAAAAAGAACGCGGTTGGAAATAAAATTAAAAAATGTATTTACAGCTTGGCGTAAATTCTACCTACGTCAGGAAAAATGTTGCGCATTTAGTTGTAAAGTCTCTTTAAGAACTAGACGAAACGGAACGATGAACGTTGTACACAAATGTGTCGGCAGGTGATTTTTTATTGAAACACTTTATCCTGTATCATCCTTCTCCAAATCTTGTCTACTCACATCTTAACACCGATTTGATTTTTGTTATAGTTTTGTTTTTCACTCATCCAAAATTTATTTGCGGAAGTGGAACTCAACCTAGCTAAGAAGTGGACAAGACTTATGCATATATTATATTCGTTCAAAAACAAAGCGGCTAACCCCAAGATTTATTCCTTGTGGTATTCTTTATTGCGTCTAGAAATTCATCCAACGCCATAACAGCAGTCTTCTTCATCTTTCTAGAGCCGAAATATTCACAATAACTACTAACTGTCAATAATTCCTACCTTTGCCAATATTAAAACGACAATTTAGATCAACCCAGTAGTAGGTAGATAAAATTGCTTTAATATCCTAATTCTCCACCCTTTCGCTCCGCACCATAATCATTCACTTTTGACACCTTAAAAGATTGTACGACGACTACACAGCGACGATAAGGTCCCGAAAAATGCAGTGAATCCCTAATGAAGATGCGAAAACTTTTCTGTTGACTGACTGAGTGAAACGAGTTGAGGAAATACAAGAAGCTATTCTTTTGCTGGCAAAAGTTTTGTGTTCCATATCACCGTTCCATGAATCCGGCAAAAGTTTATTTCACGCTTGCTGGAATATCATTTCCCATTTGTTTTCTCAAACTCCTAAAGCCCATTCTCAAAGTGTATGGTCATAGTTGGTAGACTTTAGGTGAGTATATTTCCCCAAGAATATATTAAGCGTTGACTGGAAAGAAAGAATGCGTAGGAGTAATGTGATGACAAGCAGGCAAATGGTTTGCTTTTTAAGGATGTAGGAATGCTAAAAATGCAAGTAATTTGGACAATGGATTATTCTGACAGGTGTCTCCAAAACAATGAGGTTGAAAATTTAAAAAACAAGATAAATATTTTGTTCATTTAGTTACAAACTGGCTCTCAGGAACATGACAAAAAAGAAGGATGGCCTTTAGCTAAATATTAGTATGAAGAACTATTTATTCTGAACCATTCTCCACCAGTTTTTGTCTACTCACATTGTGACACTGATTTGATTATCGTCATGACTTCCCTTTTCATGAATGTGTCAACGGAAATCAACCTGGCAAATTGGTGGACAAGGCATACGTATTACTTTATATTCATTCAACAACAAAGCTGAAACTCATATTATATTAATTGTCGTTTTAATAATTGTAGCATAATTATTATAATTTAAATGTTTCATAAATATTGAATGCAAGACGAAATTTATTTTATTGGCAAATGTTCAAACATATAGATTATTTGACAAGTTTTTACTCATTAAAATATCTTAGAATCCAACTACACGTGTTGATTAAGCGTTTTATACGGTATTTTGCTTTTCCTTAGCTATTCTTTTATCAAGAAATCTACACTCACGGCAAGGTCAAAATTAAATTTGCACGATCAATATTTTTTAAATAAAGTATATTTTAGTACTGACATTTCAAAAGTATGTATTTCACTTCGAAAACATGTATGCGGAAATTTTAAATTACGATTACGGCTGCAAATTAGTACGCCATGCATGCAAAATAGCATTAACGAAATATAAAGAATGCAAACTTACATCCCATGAGGGCAAATTAGCAAGACCGGCGTGCTAATTTGCACGCTGATCCCTGACCGACTGCATTTGTTTTCCCCATTGATTAATATGTCAAGGAACCTACCGTACTCAAATCAAAATCTTTTAAGGAATCATTTATGTTTTCTTGTTAAGCCGAATATGTAGCACTCCCGTCCTGACCCGTCAAGCTTTTTTTGAACGCAGCTACGACCAAAACTCCATACATTTTGTACGCAATGATCGCCAAAACAAATAACGCTACGCCTCCTTTCCATTCACGGATGGCTTCGATGAACGTTAAAAGAAACCATATAATGATGACTGTTGTTACCAACAGCCATTGCCAGAGCCCACGATTATTTTGATTGCTCTGAAAAGTTGGATTCGTTTTTTGTTTGTTTTTAATTATGAATTGTATTAGCTATTTACATTCAAATAATAATCTACGTCTATTACCTCTTTTGTGTATTTGTAGAGAACACTAGCAGCCCAGAGTTGAGCAGCGGCAAGTATTCCAAGAAGTATCGCCCCAAAAAAACCGATAATTCCTGTAGCCATAGACGTTAGCACAACAAGAGAGCAACTTGCAATTTAAAACAATCTAAAAAATGACGGTCTTACTTTGCCCCGAATCAATATGTATTTGTTCTTCTGACAAAAACAGCAATCCCATAACCCCAAAAAATACCGTGATGCCCAAAACAATGCTGCAAACCTGGAAGTACCAAACGACAAGTGAACAAGTCTGGTTTGCTTGATTTTATGAATATATTAAAGATTACTTACAGCATCTCCGAACACTACAAATTTCACTCCAGTTGACAACGTCATGCATGGACAGACCTTTGGTGACATTCTTGTTTCCACTTTCCCTTTATAAATAAAATTTGTATGTTTGTGTTGTCTGTTATGTTTGTTATTAATTGGTACTTATATTAAATGTGGAAGTTCCTTCGCTTTTTCTTACTGAATGAAAATTTAGATCAGCTAAGTCTTTAGCTAAGTCCAAGTTGTAAACTAATGTTTTACTTTTTTTTGTTACCAAAAACACTCACTTTTGATACCTAAAAATATTGCACGACTACTCATCGACGAAGAGATCTCGCAAAATGCAGTGAATCCCTTGGTGGTGTGGCGAAGACTGCTCTGTTGGCAGAGTGAGTGAAAGAATCAGACTGAGTATTAAAAGACTACCAAGTATATACGTATGCTTTTTACTTTCACCCAAAAAATATGTATTGTATCTTGTGGTGAGACATCAACCGATCAATACTTTGTTTATATTACACTTCGCGTTTCCCCCTTTCCATCTATTTGAACCATTGTACTTATCATACACATCTCTTATTCTTGACATTTTTCATTGCAACAGGATTGTGAAAATTACGGAAGACAAATTTTAATTTTAATTCAATTTGCATTTTAATAGGGCTACGTTGAAATTTTTTGACTCAAATATCATAAAAGTCAATTAACTAATTGTGATTCTAATTATTCTATTCCATGTTTTTGACTGATGACTATTCAATTCACGGTGCTCTATCAAAAATCTAAAAAATCGTGAAATTCTAAAGTTAAACATTTGAAACCAAATACGTTGCACTCATTTCCGGACCCGAAGTGAAGCTTTTTGTGAACGCAGCTACCACCAAAACTCCATAAACTTTGTAAAAAATGATCACCGAAAGAAAATAATAACGCCACACAACCATTCCGTTCAAGAATGGCTTCGATGAACACGAGGAGAAACCAGGTAATTATGACTTCAGTTACCAACAGCCAAAGCTTATGCCCTGTTCAGTCCTGAAAAAAAAATTTGATGAGTTTTTTTGCCATTTTCTTGGGATTTTCTAAAAGTAATCATTTATTACAATTTTAGTTCGTACGTTTATATTCGTTCGCAATATATTTGAGTAGACATTGGTATTTCCCACAATAAATACGGTATTATAATATGACATTAATTACGATTCTAGAACGATTCCGACCCAAAAGTTTGACTTGTCTGAACATCAGGAAAGTTATTACTAAGAGTACAAATCCTTTTTCATTTAATCCGTTGTTGACCTTCGTGTTTTTAAAGTAAAATATCTGCTGCAAAAAATAACTTACAAAGTACTTTCAACCAAGTTTAATAAACAAATTCATGATCTTTGTCTTCCATCAGTTATATTTGATTTGAAAAATGCAATCCTAATTCTAAACAAGCCTAGTTGTGTATTAAGTTGTTCTAAATTGCAATATACGTGAGTAGCATATTGGGTGTTGCCTATAATCAATATTCTAACGAAGACTAGACCTAACAAATTATACACTTTTTCACTCATCAACAACGCGAACATGGCAAGTGTCTTGCCATTTAATGTAAATGTTTGAGAATACACAAACGAAAGTTTTTTGTAGGACAAAGCTTCCCTCCTTCAAGTTGTCGTTCTCCTTCTAATTTTGAAAATTAAACATCTGCTGCGTAAGATTAGTTTATGATTTCTAACTAATGCAGTGAACCATATGCGTAACACGCCAAGCTTCCATAAGAACGTTTCCAGTAAACTGAGTTTAATTTCTACACAAAACACTACCAAGGAAGTAGACATCAAACACGACAGCATTGCCATCACAGCAAGAACTTTAGCTTTGTCAACCGTTTCGGGGTCTCCTCTACTTTCTTTGTAATGTAACTTGTTTCTGAGCTTTAGGTGCCACGTGGACCATTCATCCCATTTGTAATACAATCCAGATGCAACGACTCTCTGTAGGGACAGTTTCAGCCAGTATTGGTTTTCAGTTTGGAATATCCAGTTGTACAATCGTCGGTTAAAGGACTGATCTAGCTTGACACAATTGAAATTTTCAATTTTTTTATATCGCAACAATTGGGAACAATAGGGTACAGAATAGTCTGCATAATTTGTGCCTATTTGCCGTCCGAACTTTTGTTCCTTAGTCATTAAAACTAAAAGTCCGTGCGAGTCAACTGTGTAGTTAAACACCTGCAACGTTTCTCTAGCAGATAAATTATAAACTTTTAGTTCCTCTCCATATAACTCTTGTGAGGACAAGAGCTCCTCATTCTGGCTAAATATTATCTTGTAACCATGGTCTACGAAATCCTTCAATGTTTTGATGAGCTGCTTTGGTGGTTGTGAAACAGTAATTATGCTCGTAAACCCGTTAGAATAGAGCTGGCTTAACATAAATGCGAGTGAACAAACCACCACGAAATGGCGAGGTTTAACATCTGCCCCAAAAACACTCGCAAGAAATCCAATTAGTTCACCAATAACTAATTCAATTTGATGGTGAAGTTTGTATGAACGAAGAACGGCGAAAAACAGGATGATTGATATGCCTTTCCATATTTCAGGAGTAAATGGTTCGTACCAAGTGCTGAACTTGAGCAACTCATCATTTGTTTCTTGCTTCCTCACAAAGAATAGTACAGAGGTGGAGTCAAACCTGTCGAATTGCAACCGACCAGCGTGATAAGAGGTTGAAGGTGATACGGTCATTAATGCAATAATATATTCCGGTGCTTCCATATAAAGTTTTTGATATAGAGCAGGACTAAATAATTGTAGTGAAAGTGTTAGGTTGTGGATTTCTGCGAAAAGTAAAGACGACATTATATCTGTTCTGCATTTGTAATTCATCCTATTTCTTTGGCTGAGACAAACGGTTTGCTGCTTTCTTGGTGTATCTCGGATGAAACCAAACCAGTCATTAGCCAAAGTTGGCATAATTTTTCCATTTCCGTTCCAAAAGAATTGGCGATGAGCAAGGTAGATATTGTGGCTCAAATACTTTCCAAAATCTTCAACTGGGATGGGGCTTGATGAGTAGTATCGTTGGCAGATTACCGTCACTGAAAATCCATTCGGCTCGCATTTAAAACTTGGGGTCAACGTGAGGATAATCTTCAACGATGGAAATACTTCGAGCTCATCGTTTGCGAGAAATTTATTCCTTTGCATAATCTTCGAATGTGAATCAATATCTTGTGAATTCCTGAGAGTAGAGTTTAAGAATGGCAAAGAAGTAGGGCTATTTTCCCAAACAAAAATGAAAATGGTGCGAGAAGGTACAAGGAAATGGCGTAGTGTCCAAATAGGCCCTGCTAAACTTTTCCATTCGTGATTAATTTGGATGGGACTGACGACTACATTGAATGTGTCGGAATATTTGTAATGCTCTCGTCTCAGCTTTTTTCCATATTGAATTGCGATGAACCTAGACAACAAGGATGAGTCTGGAACAAACTTAGCTTCTGGAGTTGGTGTGAAACGATAAAAGTACAAAACATACTCTTCCCAGTTTGAATTTAATTGGGGAAACAAGCGGGACAAACAAGTGGACTCAGAGCTGGAAGCTGGTGAAGGTGGAAATATGACTATCTCAAAAATTATGAAGAAAACGTATTTCTTCATTGTAATATTCAACTAAATATGTGCAACTTGTGCATTAAATTTTAATGGTAGATTATCAGCGATATTATTTCAGCCGTTTATGTGCGAACAAGGATCCGGGATTCAAAGAGCTTCGAGACGAATGCCACGAAAGAGTAACAAGCATTTAGTAGACGGAATTCATATCAAACAATGGACATTTTTCTTTTGGGCTGTCGCTCGTCGTTTTTCCTTTGGATTAGAATTAATCTAATCTAAATATTTCGACCACGCTCCTATATCAGTTAAGAAATAATGCGAATTTTTATAATTTCATATAGTTCACGCCTTGTCACGCCAACATATTCCGTTAGAATCCATGCCAAACACTATTGGAAAAGCTTTTATAACTATTTAATTTCCAGTAGAGCGAAGTTGGCTTCAAATACTGACTATTAATTAAAGTTAAAAGCTTCCACGTCGCCACGCAGTCGGCAAAAACATGTTTGTTTTTCTCTGCCAAATTCTAACCAAATTCAATCAAGTAAGAATCCTGAGAGAAAACATGCCGGTGGCTAATGCGAGTATAATAATTTCAGAGGAAATAGGAAATATTGGTAAGACTATAGAAGTGAGTATAAGACTTGACTATCGTACCTTCTGTGTAAGGCGAAGAAAGTTCCAGACTTCCACACTTGGTCAGCAGGTAATGCACGTATATGTATGCTCAAATATCCAAAACCAATCACTTAACGAACCTTACTCATGTTTGGTCTTAATTAACCATCTTTACCTTGTGCAGATAATCAATTGAAGCAGTCGGCAGATTGATACAAAACGCGTCCCAAAAAGGGATGATAACTTCAGAGAAGCGTTATACAAGATAATGTGATTAACATTCGTGATTTAGTGACATTTACACAGCGTCTACATAGCATTTCTTAGTTAAGACCTATACTATAATTCATTTTTGATGTAACTTCCTAACCACGCGCCAGGTAATTATGGTTGGATACATAAACCGTACATGAATGGAAGTACCGCCAGAAGTGTGCTAATGGTGAATTCATCGAGACTTTTTAATTTTTATGTACATGTATCGAGAAATCATGGAGTGACCCTGTTGGCTCCACTTTGGAAACCAATCTTTTTCATCTCAGTCCAAAATTATTGAGTTTGGAATTGAAATCAAATTGATTTTAATTTTTCTGCCACTAGTTCTACGTTTTGACGTTTGAAAGGTTCAGATAGAACAAATCCGTTCCGCTCCAGAGATATGAATTGAATTGTATTTTGGAACATCGTATAACTACATACTTATACGAAACTTTTTTGAATAAACTTAGTAACAGTCACTGCTACTAGTACATATCTCGTTGTGCTTCTCTGAAGAAAAAGCTTTCCATTTCATTTTTCATTAAATTCACGAAGGTTTTCCAAAACTAAAGCAAGATTTGTAATTGTGTTCAGATAATCATTTACGGCGAGTAATGATTAAGGGTTTTTCCATTTTGTTTCTCATGAAATTCCCGAGTGATTCAAAAACTGAAATAAAACTTCCGAAAGCGGTAGTAGGGACGTAGCTGAATGAATAACATTTATTGCGCTTATGATTGTAATTATTATCATTTTAAGACATTACTAGGATTTCATGACATTACGACTATTACATGACAATGTGATCATTTCCTGCGTTTAAAACTCCAAGAATCTGTTTTTTAATAAATTTTATCCTCCTCGTTCAATGCCCATTGTTGCTTTACTTCTTCAGATAAAATGGATTCAGAAAATGTGAAATTGGTAGAATTGTGTATATAAAACATTTATATCATTAATTTACATCAGTAATCTGGCTACTGTATTTTAATACTTAGTTTTTCAGATTTCATTTTCATACATTTGTGGTCGGAATATTCCAATTCATAATTTCTCATTAACTAAACAAAGTGTGTTTACTTTATTTTAAAATACAACATTTTGTTGAAGAAGAAGAACTGCTGCAAAAAATATTGTATCGCAGTTGTGGCGAAAAAATTACACTTCGCGACGTACTGCATTTGTAATGTTATGTTAATTCTTAATAATTAACCCAATATAAATGATGGTGATGATGACTGTGGCTTTAAATCACGGCCATAGTCCAATGATTTGTCGATTACACTGAAAAATATTTATTTTCAGTTATTATTGTGTGATGAAAGTTTGTTACAACTCAAATTCTTACCTTTGTATAATTATAGAGAGCACAAGCAGCCCAGAGTTGAGCCGCCGCAACAAAGCCAAAAAGAAACATTCCGAAAAAGTTGTTTATTCCTGCTGTTAAAACCGCAAGTATAGTTTCATAATTAAAAAGCAAGTCACACTTAAAACTCTCAAAATGTAAAGATGAAAAACAATAATCTTACTTCGCCCCTTAGGAAGCCCTGGTTTCTCATCGAATAGAAACAGTGACCCCACTTCCGCAAAAACAATTGCGATGAATAAGACAGTACTACAAACCTTTTGTGCGGAAAAAAATAAAAACTGAACTAATACAATTGAGTTTAAATTATTTAAGATTCCAAAATATTTGACTGCCACTCACTGCATTAACAAACGCCACCAACTTCACTGCGGTTGTCCACGATAATGTGGGTGGCAAGATTTTTAAAGTCATTCCAAGGTACAAGCTAAAACTTTATATTATCTGTCCCTTTTTCTCGAGGTCTCAAAAGCAAGAGGTGGAAATTAAAGGAGAGCGATGTGCTTTCCGCTCAACAGATACGTAAAAAAAGAATTTCTCGTCGTACAAACTAACATACATGATTAAGTAATGAGTTCTTGGTAACAGCGGATGACATCATGACACTATTTACTTGTCCAGCTGTTGAAGTTATAAACGGCTGCCATCATTATTCATAATTGCTAAGTTATGCCTAAGGAGCTAGTTAACATATTTTGACTCATCCTAACTTGAAGACAAAGTAGAATAGGAAAAATTGTAAACAAACAATTCATAATGAGCTTCATTCCACGAAAAAACATTTTACACATACCGTGTAAGGTAGGTCACGAGCACATGGTGTATTTAATCGAGCTTTGGTAAAAACACAAATGGTTTTATTTATAATTGAGAGGTAGGATGCATATCGGAACATGGATGATCGGAGCGTAAAGCAAACAAAATAAGTGAAATTTTAACAACATTCTGTAGAATTTAATCGCGGAATTTGTTTTATTGGAACAAAAGGAACAAATTTTCCGTCTTCTGGCATAAGAACAGGAAAAATGTACATTTCTTCGTAATACCACGTTTCCGACTAATTAAACTTATCCAGAAGCTTTTTCTATCTCTTGAAGATGAATAAATGTACTTTTTTGTAGTGGAAGTGGGCGGATTTTGATTATTGGTTGTAATTTGAATATTTTGAAAGCACACCATGATGAAAGTATGATGATGGTACGGTATAACATCGTCGCCACATAATTTATCACTACAAGCGCTTCCTTACTTTTTTAAGTCGATGGAGAGCATGCTTTGAACCTAAGAAAATTACAATACTTTCATATTATGTCTTTTATTCCCCCTTATAATGTACAATAGGCTCACTGCTCAACATATAAGGGCTTGAAGTCCGAATGGGACATTAACATATTGTAAAAAAAAAGGTACGATGACAATGTGAGTGTCTACTTTCTTGGTGCCTGTTGTATACGTGCATGGCAAACAGACTGGATTTGAAAACCCAGTGTAATGAAAAATAATGCTTGGGATTTTGGAATGTCTGTCTACGTAAATATTATGTGTACTGTAGTGGCGACGCAATAATGTATT
>JAQGAP010003104.1:0-13174 GCA_034697805.1 Orchesella bifasciata | reverse complement strand
TTTAATTAAATGATTAATTATGTGTTAGGACGGCTTTTTGGTAGTTATAATTAGTTTATGCTTGAAATTAGGGCTTGATTACATTGTGAATTAACGTTACGCCATTTGAATTTTTGTTTTAATCAAAATTGATTTCAGGGTAGACCGAGCTTCGTAAATTTTTATTCATTGCTTACAAAATATTCATTTTATCTTAAATATTAATTAAGGTTTATTTTCTGGGTATTCTAAAATGCTATATCACACGCATTCCTATTATTGTCCACTTTCTCCTTTCCGGTACATTTTCAAAATACATCTATCAAATAGGGAAGGGATTGGACAGTTTAAATACAATATTGTAGGCAGGTACGTCAATAACAGAGTTACTAGCAATCACAACAGGCACATAATAAACTTAGAGAGTAATTGGTAAAAGTGTAACATAAATGACATGAGATGTAATATAATACACATCGAGTTACTTTTAATTTTATTGTCTTCGACTATTTATTATGTTCCTAAAAGTACATTGTACGTGCGTTATATCTTCCAAGCTGAATATGATGATGTACAAGTACAAAAATACATTTATGAATATTCATTTCCGTTTACCTCAATCAATCAAAACTTAACATATTTACATTTTATGACTGATCATGAATCATACCCGCATTGGATTACCTGACGAATGATTGCACAACCAAAAAGTTGGCAGGTGCCAACCACCTCAACACAACGCAACTCACTCAATTGTCAATCAATGTATGGTGCTGGTGCTAAACATGCAAGTTTCTAACCTTGTTAACCTCACCGTTTATGGCAATTCTTAAATGCATGTCTACTATCCTTGCAATTTAGGTCCAGACAGATTAATATACATTATAATATGCAAGAACGTCAACTCGTGAACATTTCTTCGTTGCGTGATTATTGAAAGGACGCAACACAAACTGTATGGTCATGATGTCTGATGTCATAAAATTATTATATCGTCTAGGATGATCACTCAACAAAAATATAGTAATAAAAACTGCATCTATATACAATGAACTTGATGATTAAGTTAGCTATTTTCAAGCTCTTTCTGCTGCTTAAAGAGAATCCATTGGGCTCTTATCTTCGGAGATTTGGGTCCCCATTTATCTGTAGGCTGGAAAGACTCCTTCAGTTTCTGCATTAAAAAAGAATGACATGAAATATGAATATTTAATGATGTTATGCATTCTATGAAAAAAGAACTTACTCCCCAAAACGTCTTGGATTTCCTTGTGAACACGGCATGGATCGCCCAAAGTGGGAGAAGTGACAGAGCAATTACAGCAATTGCCCATCCGCATCCTGCACATAAAAAGGTTTATTTTAGTACCTCATTTGCATATAGCATTCGCCACATTTAATGATGCAAAAGTGCAATAAAATGCATTTCTTTTGGCAAACTGACCAATGGCAACTGGGGGATAGTTGACCCCATTATGTGTCAACTCTGTGGCAGTGACAAGGGAGTATACGAGAATGACAATGAGTCCAACTGGGATGAAGAATCCCCAACAGAATTTCCAGTAGAAGCCCAATTTGATTCCGAGCATGAACTCAATGTCCCTGCACACGTTGTTCAGACCATAAACCCATGCCACTGCGGACACCTCCACGATGGCCATCACGTAAATAACAAAGGAAGCTCCAAAGTAATCAACCAATGTTAACATAAATTGGCCGCCGGGCGTCACATAAATTAAGCCAGAAAAGAACCCAATTATGCAGATGATCGTCGTCACCTGCCACCTCGCTATGGAAGGAAATTGGTCGCAAACTATTGTGATAATTCCTCCTGCTAAACTAGTTGCGGACCCCACTCCCAAAGTGAACAACATCAAGAAGAACAGCACAGCAAAAAGCTAAAATTAGTAGCAAAAGTTAAAACGAATATCTTAAATTTCAGATTACATCATTATGTTAAAGTTACGTACTTGAGGAACCCAGTCAAATTTGGATATCGCATCAGGATAAGAAATGAATGCAAGGCCAGGACCTGATTTGGCCACAACCGTTATATCAACATCGAGTTGAGTTGCCAAACTGCCAAGAATAGCAAAGATTGTGAAGCCTGCCAGCAAACTTGTGAAAGTGTCCATTAAACTGATAATTAATGCATCTCTGAAAAAAATTGGAAACCAAACGACATTAATAAGCGTAATATATAACGATCCCTGAAGAATATCCTTTGTTCTCAATGCTACTTACTTGTAAACGTTCCTAGTGAAAGGATTGTAGGAAGAAAACATGATAATAGGTCCAAAACCAGTAGACAGAGAAAAGAAGCACTGACCAACTGCAGCATACCACACCTGAAATGTACGGAAATGCATGTTAATTTTCCTAATTAAAGGTTTTTCAATTCATAGCCACGTGTTCATCTTTTTTCTTCACCAATCTCATACTTTTGCTTACATTTGGATCGTAGATCTTGTGCCATTGTGGCGTAATGAAGTACAAAATTCCCGACCAAGCTCCAGGAAGCGTGACGCCACGAATAAGCAAAATGAACAAAACAACGTATGGAAATATTGCGGTGAAATAGGCAACCTTCCCCGAACTCTTGACTCCCTTCACCAACGATAGAAAAATGATGACCCATGACCCAAGCAGACATAACGAGAGGCGCCATTCCGGAAGACCTATCCCGTCATCAATGTTAGCTTTTTGTGGAAAGACTTCGTTTCTAGTTTAAAATGGAAACGATTATAAGGCACATGCATGATGCATCGATTGCTTAATAATTGTTCATATTAATATAGTTCTTACTCAAAATACAGTTGAGGCAAGCTCACGTTATTTTCTGTGAGAAAAGTACTGTTCGGCTCGCACGCAGGTTCTCCAGCCCACGCAGGGTCGCATTGAGCCCAAGGAAGAACTGAAAATTTCATAATTTAAATGGTTTAAATGGCGAAGGAGACAAAAAATGATGGCTTTTAATCCAGATTTATGATGTGTACCTGCGGAGAAGGACGCAATGAAGTAGAATATGGTCAGCCCCATTAAGGAAACCTGTCCAGCAAGATACATAATTCATATTCAGTATGTATTACTTAGTGAAGCTTTCTTATTTGCGGAAATAAATCAGTTTCTATTTATGCTTATATAAAAATTATACGGTTGTGTCAAGCCTCGGGTTTACATGTGCTGCATAATTGCATAATTCATTTAGCTAACCAGAAAGCGAGCATTGGAATAAATACAAATTTGAATAATCAATTTTGATTCTTCAGTTAGGCATTACGAGAACGGGCACAATAGAAAGAGAAGATAACATATAATTCGTTACAGTTGAAACATTATGGCAGTGTCAAAAAAAGAGGTGTTTTAGTAACGGTCAATAAGTAGTATTAGTATTATCATAGTTCTTCGATTGCCCCTTCTCTCCTCTACACAAGTAGATGAAAGATGCTTTATTGGTATTATATATTGAAGGTAATAAGAATAATTTTGGTCTTACATAATACGAAACGACACAGAAGGTTCCGAACATAGATCCATATCCCACGCCTACAACAACAAACCCAGACAAAGAAAGGTCAAGTTCAAGTTTTTCTCATGGTCTCATCCAATGCAAACAATAATATTTGACTTTTTTGTAAATATAATGGGTTCAACCTTTGAAGAATGGAGCTAGGGCCCAAACCTTTGTTTGACCATAGCTGGAAAATTGACCCAAACACATCTATTTAAATTTCAATTCAATATTTATTAGCATTTCTTAGCATTACCTTAAAATTTGATTGTAAATTATAAAAAAATTTTTTAAAAATTTTAAAATTTTAAAAAATTAATTAGTTAATTAACTAACCTCAAGCATGTACATAGGTTTGCCTAGAACGTAGTTGTAAGAACGTATTTTAGAATATAGCGCACATGTAGTTTTAAGTGTATTTTTTGTGACGCAAGCATACTTAGGTTTAAGATAATAAGTTAGTCATAATGAAACGTTGTCTTCCGTTTTACTTTAGTCATAAGTCATGAGTAGATGATGAGTTGATTCTTAACTTATGACTAAAGTAAAACGGAAGACAATGTTTCAATATGACTAACTTATTATGTTAAACCTAAGTATGTTAAGTGTTACACACCGATTAGGAGAAGGATAATCAGGTAAGGGATGATGAAAGCACCACCCCCATTTTCGTATGCAACAAATGGAAATCTCCAAACATTTCCGAGGCCTACGGACATGGAGATACAGGAAAGAAGAAACTCAATGGGATTACCCCAGGTGTCTCGTTCCCCTTCCTCGTCGGAATCATCGGACAAAGGTGTAGGTACTTCTGGAACCTTGACTCAGAAAAAAGGGTTGTTTTTCTTTACTCAGAATCTAAAAAATAATGAACCTGATGTTTGTGGCATCATTTTTCCAAGTACAGACCTTTGGAGGCAATGCCCCATTGTTGATAATGCTGTTTTGACCCACGGAAAATATCGGCCCATTCTTTTTTCCTTGCGAGTCATGCGTGATGTAAAAGAGGTTGTTTCCGTATGGCCGATTCAGGTCTCCGGCATTAAGAACAAGGCCATTGCCAGGGTCGTCGACGTTGAAGGCTGGATTGATATGACCAAGCTCCTGCATAAAGCAGAATTTTATGTGATTATACAATGATTTTAGCATCTGAATTCTTAGAAGATGATGCCGAAGCCGAATCTCATGAATATTACATTTTGTTGAATTCCATGCAAATTGAAATCCTATGAAAATTCATGATCTGCATCTTGATTGCTTTTTTGTGTTTATTACCAAATGACTGATTTATTACTTAACATAGCATAGGATTGAGCAACCTCGTCATTTGTCATTATACTTTTGACGTGCATGAATTTTTAGACATGTTACATAAAACCATATTGTGAAAATTGGTTGAAACTGGATTCGCCAAGAAAAAAATTGCTTATCCTTTTTTTGTGAAATGAAAAGGTTATTCGACTAAAAATAGATGAAAGAAGAATAGCCGACTTAATTAATGTAATTTATTCATGCCAAAAAAGAATATCAAGGGCTATACCATAAATCAAGACAAAATTGAAGGATCAGTTGTCAAAAGTAATGTCGTAGGTGTTTCATTCGAGTGATTAAAAAACATTGTATTCTAATTATAGGGAACGTGTAAGGTAAGGTCACAATGTCAGATAATTGATTTAGTAGGAACTGCTGAACTGAGCGTTTATCAAAGGCCCAATAATTTTTAAATGATGAATGAGGCAAAAAATGATGGCTTTTGGTACATATTTATATGAATATATTAGTTACACCTGCTGAGAAGGTCTAGCGAATTGAATTATTATGACATTACGCAGATGGAATAGATGATAAATATAATCCAGATTCTAGTCACAGATTTATCATACCATGGGGCTGTCACTTGTTTAAGTATGCACACATTGTCATTGTCATTAATTGATTCGTTTCGTGGATCTGATTACGCACGTCAGGAGTAATGAGCGTGTGCACTAAAATAATTTAGTGTCTACATTTGTATACAAACAAACACCGCTAATCAGTAGTTTTGTTATTATTTTAATGTGACTTGACGATGAGTTTTTTATAGCGCGACCTACTGCGTCGCGGATATGCAAAAACAAACGCACGCTGAATTTAATATGCGTCTGGGAAAAACCTGCAACATTGCAACATAAAGCGTGACTTATTGACAAGTCATGGAAGAAATTATGATATTAAGCACATTGCATGTCCCAATATTTGCTTCTGCATAATCTTAGCCAAAAACATGTGTATCTTTAGTTAGTTCCATATTAATATGCAAACTATCATGGATTAGTCGAATCCGATTGTCATTAAATTAACATTAACGTTATAATAGTCGCGTGTATAAAATATTTTCATCCTTCTGCTCAAGAAAGTACCTCTTGAACCAGTAGGTTGTATGCTTGTGGATGCACAAAGAAATGAAATCCACTGCAAGAAAGATTCTGACATGAATATAAGGATTGCTATAGTGTTTCATACATAAGCATCCGGTGTAATCAGAAAATATCATGCGTAAACGAAGAAAACATGACGTATGACTGTCAGCGGACTGCAGTTTTCATGATAAAAAGATTTCCTCTAGCTTCGAGGAAAGTGAGTAGAATGTAAATACAGTAAAAGCGAATTGAATGTCAGCAATAATGCTTTCGAACTCAATATTTTGGTTTATAACTTTAACTCTGACAATGGCTACTGCGAGATCAGATCCTGAAATCGCCTCGTCAAAAAACAAAACTGCACTTCCTGAAACTGAAAAAAATTTGCTAATCGGTGATAAAGGATTTCCTAAACCCATATCACCACCAACACAGCCAATCATAGAGGAAGTACATGAAGATCCCGTGGACCCTGAAGACAGAAGCACATGGTTTTGGCTAACGGGAACAGATCGTAAAACGGATGACGGCCAATCGCTTCGATCAAGTTAATAATAAAATTACCTAAATCAGACTAAGCTATTTGATTACCATCCTCTTTCATGCTTTTATAAATTTTCAGTATGGGAATTATGTAAAACGGTGTACAAAATATTTCAAGAAAGTGTGAAAGCTCATCCGAACACATCTGGATCCCCAGCTCTTGATCTCACCAAATATATCGGCAATTCGAGCGACGGGATAGGCGAATTAATTAGAAATATCAACAATTCAAAGTTGACTCTTGACAAGCTTCATCATAGTCTAAACATTTCATCTCAAAAAGCAGAACTATCAATCTGGCTTATGTTTATCTGTGTTTTAGTATATGCAGAAGCTTTTTAGCAAATGAAAATACAGTAATGTACTAATGTTGTACTGACGAAGAAGAAGTATCATATAAAAACTCTGTTTGTTACGCAAACGCATACGCATCATCCCATTTCTAAATCCATGTTCCAAATGCGTGCGAAAACTTTTTTCATTCATCAAAACTTTCTTCCGAGACAATGCAAAAACAACCCACTGTCATTATGCAACCGAAGTTTCCTTTTAGCTTGCTTTTGTTGGTGTATATTATTATGCACCTTTGGCCGGAACAAAACAATAATATGCTTGTGCTCGCCAGTTTTCCAAACAAAGCATTTCAAAATATTGATCAAACTTTCCCAAAGGGCTCGACCCGTCCAATATGATGATTAATCAAATTTTATGTTTCACAGGATAAAAAGTGAAAACGCAAGCCAAATACGAATGCAATGAATTATCTCATGCCATAAAACTATTTTATGTGAAAGGTATTGTACCATGAAATGGGAATGTGGGTAACTAACTACGCATTAATAACGCAACATTTTCCTTGTCTTGCATTGCTTTTACTTCCGTAACTCAACGGTGTATTGAAACTGAATGCATGACACAAAAAACAAACGTATTGTAGACTATTATGACTAAATGCCTTTCTCTGTTTCATTCGTTGTCTATATGAAAATAGGGCAATCAATAGCGTATCAATAGCAAAGATACAATCCGGAAAGTTGGTCCTTTCAAAGCGATTACGCACTTAAAATTTTTATTGCATGGAAAACCAAACAGTGTAATGACTTACCGCGTGGACGAGGTCCAAAGCGTGCTTTTTCCCGTTCATTGTCCTTATTTCTTGTTTTGCTTGTCGTTCCGAATCCGGTGATAATAATATAATGATGACACAATATTGAAGTGGATAGGATGGGTGCAAGCAGCAGGTGCAACTTCTTTTCACAAATGATGACAATACACCCCCACAACGGCAAAATGGAACGAAAAATTGACTGTGTAGTCTTTTACATACAATCAAATGCGTTTGGAAGCACGAAGAACTTTTCTGTTAAAGTCGTAATATATTTATATATTTTTTTTAAATTCTCAGTCCTAAAAGAGACGGGAACGGGTCAACAAAGTTTGAATAGTCTCTGACCACCACGTACAAAAGACTGACAGTGTCGTCTGAGGTTAAAGAAGAATCCAGGAGCAGTTAAGTTCTTTCAGAGAAAAGAACTGCATGCGGCATATGCGTGCATGTTTAAATACCTGACACACGAAAATGACTGAAAAATGCCTATGCATGCACACCTGGGTGAAATTAAACTTATTGAAAACTCACGTCGGAAAAATGAGGTTTACTGCAGAATGCATTAGGCATACATGTCAAGCCTCTATTATAAGAGTATTCTACTTGAGTTTGATTCATAAAACACTTACTAATCAATTCATGCACCGTCACTTGATTGAATTATTAATTCAAAGTCACTCATGCATGCTTTGACTCATGCCAAAACTGTCTGCATATGAATTCCGTTCGTGAGCAAGCCGGCAAATATTTGGGGTTGCAGAGGAAGTAAGTGGTCACGCAAAGTGATTTCTTAAATTTTTTAGGTACGTGCAGGAAACTTTTTGTCCTTTTGTTGTTTTCGGAATTGAATTTTAAAAATGCACTAAATCTTCCTATTTTTCTGAAGTTGAAGGTTCTTGAAGGGTGAACACTTTTTGTGAGGAAGTTATTCCTTATGAATACAGATGAAAGAAGATGGGGTTTTACTGACGACAAAATGCAATAACAACAACAACAACAGCAACAGATTTCTGGAGAAAGGCACCGTCGCCAGCGACTGAACCTGTGTGACTGACAGCAGTGTCATGACATGCACCTTTTCAATGCCCTCCACACCTGTACAAAACATACCAAGAAAACAACATCATCATCAGCAAAAGCAAGCTAGCACCAAGCATGTGCCTTTTTTGTAACAGATCGGAAGCCTTCCTTTGTCTCTTTATGTAAATTTGTCCCTGAACGCGTTCAAGATCCTTTTATTGACTTGGCTTGGCTTGGTTTGATGTGGGTATATAGCCAAGCTCGCACTCGGATCCTATCACCCAAAAAAAAAACAATCATATAGCGTACATAAGTAATGCAAAGGTGACAATTGCTTATAAGCCAGCTAATCATTAAGTTAAACCTTCAGTTGTGCAGGTGGGACGCAAAGTAAGGCGTAGTACGAATATGCAAGCTCAGTGGAAACTTTTGCAACGTTATCTCGCATTATATACATTTATATTCTGATATTCCATTTCGGGTTTCCCTCTACTTAATGATCTCGTTAGGATATTAAATGTTGTACAAGATCGTGCTACTTTTGGCTTCTACTTGGAATTTTTTCATGTTTAAATGCATGCATGCTGAATTTTTATGAACGACGAATTGTGAATCTTGTTAGCTGAAATCGAGTAATGTGAAAATGTGTTTTCGAGTTTGTCTTTCACGTTCCGAGAAACAGTCAGTGTTAGTTCATCTCCGATCTTTTCAGATTCCTTGTAAAAAAGGATCATAATCTTCTTTCACTTGAAACTTAAGGAAATCTGAAAAATGACAGTGAAAAAGGATATGCGTTATAAATGTAAAGTAAGTGTTTTCAATACATACATACGTACCTTATAGATTCATATAAAATATATGTATAAAATTCATAATGCTACTTAAGATGGCTCATTCATATTATGGTAGGCAGTATCAAAGGTAAATGCTCTTAGAAAATGAAATCAAAGGTATGAATGAACCAATACTAAGCATTCATTTTTCCAAGAATATTTCATTGTTCAGCTCAGGAAAATTAGGTCATTCATTATATGACAAATCATTGCTACCTATTTCGCCTAAAAATTTCATTCTTTCTTCTATTCAACAGCAGTTCTAAACCTACGTATCAGTGTCCATATTGTTAATTTCTCATTTAACTACATCTTTGATTGCTCATGTCCTTAGAAATTGTAGGAGCAATTTATAAATTATTGTTAATATGATGTATAAAGGTATTTGGTTCTTGTGTTTTGTTGCTCTACTTGGAATCTCCGCAAGCTTAGTCAAGGGCGATGGTGCAAAAGCTGAGCCTAATACTAACGATGAACTATTAGTGAGTGGAGCTGGGGAGTCCCAGGAACTACCTCCACTGGAGCCTATACCACCTTTGGCATCCCTACTGCCTACCCTACTCAAAGGAAAGCCAAGAAAGCTAAAAGACATTTTATTCAGGAAGGCTCCGGTCTTTGAAGAAATGTTGAGAAAGAAAGAGAAAAGAGTATTGGAAGTGGCAGATAAAACATTCACTCTGCAATTTGCCTCCTTACGTAAGCATTTTGACATTTATTATGTTATTTTTGAAATCAATGTTTGATGTAACTATTTCACATTGTTTGTCTCCCAAAGCCGTTAAAAAATTAACCGAAGTAGAAGAAACAAGCTCAGAAGAAGTGTTGGAAACAAGGGCCTTTGAAATGTTGAGTGGGATCGTTGCCCGTCTTGTTAAGGACGTTTTGATATGTTCTGCAACGGAATCAGAAGATTCCGTTAGTTTCAACAAATCTTCAATGTGTTCCAATTTGGACTTGGTGGGTCATGCCAGAATGAGTGCAAATGATGAAGATGCCACCCCCACTGATTGTGATGGTAGTGATGAGGATTGTGAAATTCAAGGTCGCTCAGGGAGGGATAACAAACGTCCAATGCTTACTGGCATTCCAGGAAAATCCTTTGATTATAGGATTTATATACATAGCACCCATCGGTAAAACTAACTTTAAAATAATTATTTTCTTTCAAGAAGGTACACAAAACAGACGGACCTTACATTTTTTGGTTGTTAAATCAGGCCTTCGCATACTCAATCCCTTCCTCCCAACGGAAATCTACAGGGCATTCGAATCTGGGATAAAGACGCCCCAACCAAGCTCATTCTCAATCTGTTCCCTTATGAATTTTCCATGAGGGAAAGTAATGCTAAAAACGTTACACATCAAATGATTTACGGTGTGGTATTACAATTTAATATGATTTGTCCAAAAATCTCAACATTTGGTATTCACGAAGAGTTTTTTTAAAAATTATTAACCAGCTTACAACCAGCGATATGGCCATGGCTCGGAGAACAATAATATAATAGAAGTGAGGTGGCCAGAAATATGGAGGAAGAAACTCTCGATTGTCAGTGTAGTGGCGAGACTCCTTCCAACCGCGGATCGGCTAGCCAGACTTTTTACCAAGTGGCACAAGAAAGATCAAATAAATTTGGACACGTTACACATAATCGGTTTCAGCGTAGGAGCTCATTTAGCAGGAATCTTTTCACAAAAAGTTAAAAAGCTGAGTGGAGAGGAGGTGTGTAGAATCACCGGTCTGGATCCAGTTGGGTGGGGCTTTGATATGCTGGATGAAGGGCACCAAATGGACCCTGCCTTGTCACTGACACCCGATGACGCAAAATTAGTAGATGTTTGTGCAAAATAGTGAGCATTTCTACGATTGCCCCATTCGTAAAAAAATAACCTGTTCTTATTCTTTGTTCTTAGGTTATCCATACGAGTACCCCAGATACAGCTTTTCCATTCATTCATTATGGAACTAATCAGAATAGAGGCGGTGTAGATTTTTATCGTAAGTGTGGATAAACGATTGACCGTCATATTTGTATCATAATATCAGTTTTATAAGAAAATTTTCATCTCACATTTTGGATTACCTTTGAATTTGTAGCTAACAATGGTCGAGCTCAATATTGCACTCCTACAGACGGTATGATATGAACAAATTAGCATTATTTGAAATTCTGAAAGTAAAATTGCTTTCTAGTGGATCTCATTAGAGCTTCCATTAATGCAATTTACTTTCTCCCAGGTTTGTGTCACCACTTTTACAGCACCGTACTGTTTTCAGCCAGTATATACGAGGCTACATTTCCCGCCTGCCTGTGTCCCTCTTGGGAAGAGTTCATAACGCGGAAGTGTGAACCTTGCTCAGACATCGCAAAAATGGGGGAACAATTGGGAAAAGGGTACGTTACGAATGTTACGATTACGATGCTAATCCTTTCATACATATATGTTTTACAATAATTATATCGTATGTCTTTAATCGTTGGTGTTTGTGATTTTAGAATTACCTATGGAATGTACTACCTGTCAACAGCTTAAATAATTTTGCTGAATAATATTTATTATTTATTGAATTAAATGAAGCGATTACTTTGATTTAAATAATTTATTGTCCCTTTTAGTTTATTGTTTAGCTAGCAAACAAAATAGAAGCTTACTGATACAACTTGCAACAAGAATCACGAAACTTTCGATGACTTATTACTTTTGTTGAACTTATCAGGTTGTTTAGGCTTCATGCAGTCATTGTTCCACATATGCATTTGCCGAAAATTACGAAAATTAAAGCAATCGGGTAAGTTGCAAACAGCCGTATATTCAGTTCCAGTTGTTGCACATAGCTCGTGCAATCGTGTGAACAATGACGAAAACTCTTACCCTAAAGACATCAACGTCAGCTTCTACGTGGGAGCGAAAAACCATCAGCACGTCCAATGTAAGTTCCCTAAGAACAAATTGCAAGAAAAATCCGAGTCATGGATTACACCATCATCAAGCAATATGCGAAAATCCCCAAATCCAGTTTTGAAAAACTTATACTTCAACCACTGCACTGACAAGTTTAACAACAACTAATAGTTTAAGGTTCTCACGGCATCCCAAAAGATACATGGCGATTCTACTTATAAACGGCAAGTTTCCAATTAGTCATCCCATCCAAGAATCATGGTCCTCACATCATAGTAGCCACCTTAGTTCTTCGGAGGAAGATTCTTTGTTTCCTCGAGGAAAGAAGCTCCCATCATCTAAAAGTCTAACAAATATAACCTAACTAATATAACATCGATGTAGGCCAGTATTGTCATCCACCCGCTCCAGTGCTTCCGTGCTTACGGAAGATCATGAAACGTTCATCTAGGTTATCTAAAAATGGCTATTTGAATTTAAGACTTGGAGTTGTCTTTGCGTGACGTACGTAGTGTACGCACCTATGCATTATGTTAATTTGCAGAGCAAATAACGCTAAATCCATTTAAAAGTTACAAAAGCCGCAGAGTAAAAAATTCAATCATGGAGATAATTAACAAGATTGGATGCAAGAAGTTCGTACACCATTCATAAGTACATTATTGGTACATCCAATCAAATTTTCCCGAGTAGGTATAATAAGCATATGATAGGTAGGATCATCAGATTTTAATAATATGCAATTTACTGAAACAATGTTTTGCAATACCGTGAACAATATGTTTGGTTTATAACAAGCTTAATTTTTTCAGTTTCGTTGGATTTGGATTGAGCCAATAAATCAAGCTTTATGTACAAAAAAGTAAGTAGTATGTAT
>JAQGAP010003103.1:0-13177 GCA_034697805.1 Orchesella bifasciata | reverse complement strand
AAGGGGAAGCTGGTGGCCAAAATCTTGTAGGGTGACTTATACCCCGTTTTGACCTAAAAACGCTGATCCTGTTGACAGAACGACCCCCTAACGCCACGTAGTAGCATTTTTTGAAACTTTCAGCGACGCCATCGTCTTCCTCACAATATTTCAACCTAGAAAACTGATTTTAGTGTAAAAAGGATGAAAAAAATGTCCATACCCAAAAAGGCCTGTGTCCAAAAAATTTTCATGCTGCGACTATGTGCTGTGGTACTATACTGACATTTTTCACCGCATTACGTTAAAAGCTTAAATTACAACTTATATTGAATTTATATCTTCTAAACAATAGAAAATATTCCACCTAGCAAACTTAGCAGCTTTGCAGTACTCAACACAGAACGTAAAATATTATTTATATTTTGAAAACAAGGATGATATATAATGGTAATTGCTGTAAATAAATCACACTAGAATTTGAAATGATTATTTACCCTCAAATTAGTTCAGTTATCTTCCTTTACTTGCATCCTCACCAGAAAGACTTCACGTTGGAGCCCATTTAGCAAAATAAGTATCAGTGTCGTTGTAGAGAAGCCTGTTTTAAATCAGAAGCAAAAACATTAAACTGATTAAACTCAACTTTCTTTGTTAGGTTTAATTACGTATTTATTTGGATTTGGCTTACAATCTTTTTGCGCTTTGATCCTCCAGCTTGAGAATCTTTCCTTGGGGATGTAGCAGCTTCACAATCCATTGGACTGCCTTCTTCGTACCCTAGCCCGTGTTTTCGCTTCAAAGACCCCGTTTCAGAATCCCCATCGTCCTGTGTATTTTCATCAATAATCAAATCATCGGATTCCGATTCATCCGAATCAATTTGGATGGTTTGAACGACCTTCGGTTGTCCTTCATTGTTTAGTGCAGCGTTTTTATTGGCTAAATCTTGCATTTCTTGACCTAGTTTTACAAGTTTTTGCTGTATCATGTCCTGAGCAAACTGTTTCTTTGCACTAAGCTCTGATTTCATGTTGGCAAGTTCGTCCTTTGCTTTTTTAAGTTCGGATGCAGCTTTGGCCTTTTCATTTTTTTCTGTAGTAAGTTCATCCAGGAGATTATTGGTTCTGGTAGTGAGCTGATTTATTTCCGCCGTCTTTTCAGCTAAGCTGTTCTTTAGCTCCCCGTTCTGTTCGTTTGATGCTTGCAGTTGCCCTTCTTTTTCGTTTAACTGTTCCCGCAAGTTTTGGCTTTCGGACGTAAGAAAATTTACTTGTCCATTCGTTCGATGCATTTCCGCTTTAAGATTTTCATTCTCATCGTTTTGTTCATCCACCGTGACTTTTAAGACGTTGTTCTCGTTGAAAGCTTCAGTGTATCGGGTTTTCCACTGGCTACCACTTTCGTTTAGCTTCCGAATTTCCTCCAATTGCTGCCTATTCTCTTCATGCAGCCGAGCAACTTCAGCATTTGAGGATGTCATTTGAGCATTATAATTTGTTGCTTGCTCAATCAATTTGTCTTTGTTTTTGGTAATTAATTGCGTATGTATTTCGGCTGCTGCGTTTAAAAAATAAGTAAATTGTTTCTCCTTATCTGCAGCCGGAGGACGCGCAGTTTGTTCAAATGGGAGCTGAATCCCATGGCCAGCCACCTGATATCCATGATTCGGGGCCGGGGCTTGAAAAGTTGGATGTCCACCGTAAAAAATGGTTGAGCTTGTAGACGTACGAGGCACGTTCCTCTGGTTGTCAATATTCGTGAATGATTCTCCACTGCTATGGTCCACAACGATTCTGCTTGAGTTATCCGTAAACATGTTCCTGTGGCTGAATGAGTCCATTGCAGTGTGATAGGATTAAATTTTTATGATTTTTATCTAAAAAATGAAATAATCAATCAACACGTTTGTGAATAGGAAAAAACAAGTGCTACGTACAACTTAGTATGAGTGAATACGAATAAGTTTAGGTTTCTGTGGGCGTATTCAAGGTGACACTATCAGAATAATTGCGAAATAAATAGATTTCACATGGAGTAAATACCCTTTGTTTGGTTAAGAACAATAGGTAGATTGCGCAACTAACATATTATTACGTAACAATTTGTATACGGCTTCATTTTTTTGGTAATCTAAACTGTTTACTAAAACCGAATACTAAAATGCAAGGAACTGACCTTGATGGTTGCAGATGACGTATGCAAAACTAACGTTTCAATTTCTCAAATTTATTTGAATTCCCAAATCGGTATATTTATAAACCAATGTAAACCCCAAACTAGAGATATTACGATTGTCATATTATTATATGCATAGGTTATAATTGAAGATTTACAGTAATTACGTTACATAGACTAGTTTTGGTAATGTGGGTCTAAAGCAGTAATGGTTTGCCTTTAATGAGTTTTCGGCGGAGATTTTTAATTGCAGTCATTAAAAAGTACTGTCGTAAGACAATTTATTGCGCCTTGACGACATCCCAGCCAACTGCGTCATTAGAATACTACGTAGGAACATATTTAAAGTTAAAATATTAGGATGAGCATTTATACAATGTAATTTATTTCTTGCTAAATAAGTTCATACACGTTGAAAGGGAATAACGTCTATAATCCTACTAATTTAAACAGCTAGCAACAATGAAATTGTAGTATTTACAATAAAATCAATCATTAACAATGCTGTTCCCCGCTTAACATAAAAGAAAGGTCCCATTTTAAACCCAATGGGTCGCATGCACCAACATTGCCTTCGTTCAATTCCATTCATTAATCTTCCCCTCCAATACCAAATCGTATTATTAGAGTAGACCAATGGCAAAGCAGCATGATGACAGAAAAATAAAATCAACCCCAAAATAAATATGAGGACCACCAGCATCCCCAATAATACAAGGCCGAAACTTTTGCTACTATGCATTTTAACTAATGTGTACGTGCAAACAATACAGAATATCATTCCAACAGCAGCCATTGTTGGTATAAATGTTTCCACATTTTTGTCACTCGGCTCAATTAACAACCTAAGTTTAAGGTGTAAAATTCGCCTATGTTTAAAGCTACACTGATTCATTATCCCTCGTTCAGTTGCCGCACTGGATACCTGAATCGTTCTTACTTCTAGGGAATCATCCAGCGAAACTACTCCAACTTTAGCAAAGGTTTGCTCGCATTTTTCTATCACGAATTTTATTGATTGCTCGATTAAAATATCGAGTCGATTTTGTCTCCCTTTGGTGTCTTGACGCCTGCTTAATTTCAGATTTATTTCGGACTGTTTTTCATACACTTGACAACAGGCGAGCATCATGATTAGGAAGGTTGAGCAAATATTTGCTGCATAAAAAACGATGAAACTGCTTATTGATGAGGAAACAAGTCGTTTTGGTATTTCAGGTAGAATCCCGGTTAGAAATCGGTTCATTGGATCTCTTGTTCCGAATAAAGGATAAACTCCTGCTAAAAGTGGGAAAATCCAGAATCCAACAGCCATCCCATACGCAACTACTTCAGGTAGATCGGGTAGTCGTTTCGAGCTGGGCCATCCACAATATTTTGCTCCGCCAATATCCATGATTTGGTTGGAAATGTAGGTAAAATCTTCCGGGCACCTTTGCATTGTGTATGCAGTGACCAGAAACTGGGTGACCATAGCAAATGTAAACATATTTATTATGAGCCCTTCTGCGGTCAAGTTTCCAGCAATCCCTGTTTCAGTATCCCCCAGTTTTTTAACACCCCGATATATGGAGTATAGAATTGCCCAGCTGGTGGCGACTTGAGATATATACCATAGTGGCGTTTTGTAGGGAGTTTTGAGCTTTCGGTTTGCAACTATTTTCCCCTTTGAAATGTCGTAGTAGAATGGTGTATCAATGAGTCGTTGGCAGATTAACTGCGTATTTATGTATGCCTCACCCAGCCCCATTGTCTTTGCTTTGGGTTTTTGGACTGTAGAAGAAATAATAAAACTGCTCTCTTGGCGATGGATTTTCTTATTGAACTAGAAAAGTGGGGGAGTATTCCAGAGTATGAGATATTAAAGGTTTAAAACGCATATAAAAAAGACATGTCCATTGTAATGGAAATTCTGTAACTTTAATGGAATAATACAAAATAAAAACGGCTTGATTGCTGCTTGCTTCAGGACTGAATATATATGTAGAGAAAAATTGTCAGAAAATATTAAACTCTGGTGTTGCTTTAAATTGAACATTGTGTAGTTATAATTGTTTTTAAATAAATTTGATACAATTGCTACCTCATAACAGACAAATAGGTAGCAGAGTGAGCAGTTGTTATGCCGAAGACATAAATTTGAAAAAGGAAAATTATTATTAGAGTAGACAAACATTTTTTATTTTCCAACCTCAACCTTCATATAAAAATTACAGTATTTTCCTGTTCATTTTTAAATGGTTAATATTTTTAATTATATATAACACAGCATATAATACGAATGTTTGTAGTTTAATTTGTCGAAATTGATTTGCTAGAAACGGTCATGTATTGGTAAAAATAAAAGAAGAAACCAAAATCTGTGGTTTATTGGAATTCTATTAACCACGGTACTAATCCAATACTGCAGTTATAGTAGGCTGTAAATCGCATTACGTGATAAGATCGTTTACATACCTCTTACATTTAAACCGATTTTAAATTAGCTGGCTATAATTTCTGGATAGACTCATATTGTCTTAAAATTGCAATATACAATGTTTTTCAGTTTTATATTTTTTGTGATACTTTCGTGGAGTTTTATTAGGAAAATTATAACCAAAATTTGTCAAAACTTCTATGTCTAATAAGTATTTCAACATCATAATAAAGAATCCACAAAATAAAAAAATATATTTCTAAAATCTAAGCCCTCCACGAAAAAGGTATTATTGATATCAAGTAAATATTATCAGTAGATAATTAATTTACGTTAATCTAGAAAAGAAAAATCTCTTAATGGAAGTCAGTACACAAGCCCTTATCGACTCTTATAAGTGAGTGCGAACTTATTTCTATTTGTTGTAAAGACCTAACAGACAAACCAAAATATGTTCCCCTGAGTTTTTGAAGCTCCATTACAAGTATATTAGCAGAAACAGAAAAAATATAATATTTAGCAATTTTGTAGGTTCTCCTTACACTCAATTGCTATGCCAATTTCTTGTAAATTTATTCTTGTCAACAAAATAATCAGTTTAGCATTCATGATTTGAAGAAAAAACATTGACCACACGCTTTACAATTGGACGGAATGAAGGCCAAATTTCTATGGACGTTGGTCTGTATTCTCATATGTTCAGTTACCAGAAGTCTGCAAATAAAACGTAATAATAATGATAATAATAATAAATGTATCGTGTAATGTACGTAAGTAAATTAGAAGCAACATTTTCTAGACCAAAAATGGTTTAAATTAATGAACCACTCACCTAAACAGACTTGGAACGTTTTGTTTCCACTTGGAGTGATTGACAATTATTTTGAGCAGAGGCATTACAACCAAGAGCATTGGAATTTTCTATTCCGTTCTCAGGCTGGTGTTTTCGCTTGGAAGCTTGCGCGTTATCCTTGGAATCCATATTTTTCAGTGTATTATCATTCCCTGTGCCAGCACCTGTCGCCACCACATCCAATTCCACTTCGTGAGAATCGACCTCTAAAATCGCCAAGTCCCATTCTTTGAAACTTTTGTCATTTTGATCATCTTCAAGCAAAACCTTCTTTTCCATTAGTGCATTCGATTCCTTCTTCAAATGTGCAATCTTTCTCAAAATCATGTCGTTTTCTATTTTTGCATTCGCATCCAAAGTTGATTTCAGCTTGGCATTTTCTTCCCTAACGGTTTCAAGTTCTACCGCAATGCTATTTTTAGACATTTTCTCGCTTGCGAGTTGCTCAGAAAAGTTTTTATTGGCGGATTTGAGTTGATTTATTTCAATCATGTTTTTCGCCAGGATTTTTTCAAGCTCAATGTTCCGTGCTTCCGATTCTTGTTGTTTATTTTGTGCTGTCTTCAAATTTTGCTCTAAGGCATTGTTTTTGGATGACAAAGTCTCCCCATGTTCTGACAGATTTTGAATAACGAAGTTTAGTCTATTATTCTCCTCAAGAAATGCCTTGTTCTTTTGTAAGTAATCAATGCGAATAGCCTCCAAAGTTTTGTTGGCAAGAGTTAACTTCAATATCTTTTTGTTTTTGGATCTAATTTGAGTACCATAGGCAAGTGCCTGCTCGTTGAACTGATGTTGATTTTTGGCCATTACGTTTTTGTGTGCTTCACTTACTGCGTCTAATAAATCGGCAAGTTGTTTGTCTTCATCCAAATTTTGATTTGTCATAGGTTGCTGTTGTGCGAAAGCGAGCTGGGAGCTGTTGCAAACAGTTTGATACTGAAGTGTTGGTGCCTGATTTGGACGACCACGTTGAAGTTGAGATTGAAGAATGGGCGAGTTCCACATGACGCTAGATGTTGAGGGAAGGTTTCCTCTCGGATCACCTAGGCTCATGTATGTGGCTTCAGTATTTTGGTCAATGCCAGTTCTACTGCTACTCGTAGTTGCAGGGATGTTCTGGTAGTTGTGATGCTCCATAACAATATGATTTAATTGTTTTTAAAATTTTAAGATCACAAGTTTGAAAAAGTCAAAACGATTTAGGAGTGGATTAGAAAATGTTGGCGTGGCTTCTGTGAGCAGGATCAGAAATAAGTAAATGTGCTTGTGAGTACATTCAAGGTAGTAGTTGCAAAGCAGTTTTGTAATGCATAGCTATGTTGCAAACCTTTTTTGTTATTAGAAAAATGAAGCAAGCGGACTACTTTAATGTAATATTTTTCTTTGTAGTCTGCCTTCTTTACAACATTTCGCCTTGAAAATTAAGTATCGTTATGTCCTAGCTTACTTTGTTTGTTTCTAATAACTGATAAATATAATTACATTTTTTGCAACTGAAACTTTCTGTATTTGAAGCCTAATGGTTTTTGAATAAAGTGGCATACGCATATTATAGTTTTAGAGGACAACTAAAGTATGCATATATTAACTTCGTATCGTTAGTGTTTAACTGTGTTTTATGCGACAACAGCAACACACTCAAAAGCAAATGGGGGTTTAAAACTGAAGTAATCTGATGATTGACAGTGAGGAATTGACACTTTCCATTAAACCAGGTATTTAATTGATATATTTTGATTGTCAATGAACCATTTGAGCCATTAAATTTCTAATGAGCTGACATTCTTGACACAACATTGTTCCTCTCTAAAGCGTCTGTGTTTGATCAAATCAATTCTAGTAAACTAATAAGGGTAACAACGACAGCATAGCACGGTAAAACACGGCAAAATGTTTAGTAACGGCAATCCTGAAAACTTTCGAACTTACAAGCCGTCGCGTAACTATTTTCCCAAATTTATGCAACTTTATACTGCATGTACAATACATTATTGTAGACCAAAACTACTTCAAAACACACCAACTTTTGACGAACTCTTTGAAACAAGTGTAAAATATCAAAATACGCTACTGATAACAACAGGGTCAAAACACACCTTCTTATTCGAAAATACAACATATAACAATTGGTACAAAAACAACGTCCATCAACATGGTTTGTATCAGGGGACGAAGTATAGGCGCGGGTATATGGAAATCTTCAAATCTGCAAAGTTAGTTGAAGCTTGTCAGCTACAAGTTGTTGACATTAAGAAGCCATCCAAACAACTATTTAATTACTTGAAGAAATTTTTACTCATTCGTGCAGGAAAAACTGTGAGAATACCCAACTATATCGCCTTCATTTTTAATGCAGAAGCGGTAGATGAACAAAATATTCCGAAAACGTATATTTTCCAGTTGGCTTAAAATTATATAGCCGCACCAGGTTATCTTTTTCTCCGTTGCCTGTTTTTTGTATAACAGAATCGAAAGTATATTTCTCACCAATTATTTTGGAGTATACGAATCGATACGCTGACAATTTTGATCGGGGCTTTTCATTTAAAGAGTATCATTTCGGGTTATTATCCATCAACTACATCATCATAACCCATCAGCATCAAGTTAGAACAATCTGGAAAAGATTGTATGTTCAACTTTCCAATGATGTCAGTTCAAGAAAAATTGAGCAGCCAAATTCCTGCAAAGATTTGCTGGCAAGGAAAATTAGGATGACGAAGAAACTGCATGCCTTTCAATCATTTGATGTTGTAGTTTGTTTAAAGGCTGAATGGGTAAAAGCTAATCTATCAATCAATCGATTTGAACGACTACGTTTAGACGCTGGAAACAATCACAGGGATTTTCGAAAAAAGGTTCAAGAATGTCCATACGTTTTTAAATACGGGTTATCTTTCAATGGGTTACGCTATCTTGTATTTGTCGATGTTGAGCAAACCCGAAAGCTTCAATCTGTTGACGTTGGTGCGTTATTTCGCCCACTTTCTATGATTCTATGGGCACTTTTGATATCAACTGTTTTATTAGTCACATATATTTCCCACATTGCTCGTATTCAACATCCACTTTTTCACACGATCTCTCTCCTTTTAGGGGACACAAATCAAAAGCAAAATTCAAATATTATTGCGGTAGTCTTTGCAGGTTGGTTGTTTATATCATTTATTCTGCGTATATCTTATACTTCAAGTAAATACTCCTACCTTACAGCAGAGTCTGAGCCACCTTATTCAAAAACATTTGAAGAAGGTTTAGCTGATGAAACATTTTTAAAACTTACTGAGCAAGACGTCGGTACTGAAATATTTTCTGGAATTAATTTCCAGTTCGACAACAGAAGTCGAAAATTTAAAATGTCCAATACAACCAATAAGTTTCTCAAGCTTCTCTTAGTTCAAATTAAGTTTGTAGAGCTACTTAAGTTTCGCAACTGGTTGCTAGACGAAATTGATGAGCATATTCCCTCCTTTAAAATTAAATCTCTTCAAAATCATAGCAACAACTTATATGTTGAAAAGCAGTGTGCTATTACAAAAGATCATAAACGTCTACCCCCTGAACCTCCGTCCTATTATGTTGATGGCTGCAATGGAAGTGTTGTGCAGGCCAACAAGTTCCTTTATATTTATGATTTTCCAGTAAATAAAGAAGCTCACCTTCGCGGCAGCAGTGGAACGGAAATTTTTGCTGCAATTTTATTTGGAAGCAAACGCATTTTTGGGAACGATGATCCACCAATGTTTACCACGTCATATGGTTGGACTGGTGAAGCAGACTTATCGACAGAAATGGCAGATGATATGGTTGGTGCTTTGGAACAAGCGGGTATACTTTTGAGATTAGAAAGTGTAGAAAAAACACACATTTTATTAAAATCATGGAATGAATTGCCGGCAAATATCTTGGGTAACGTGAAAGACATGAACCTGATACAAGTGGCGTATGATTTAGCTGAGCGTATGACTTTATGGAAGCAGTTTGATGAAAGCAATGCACAAGAACAAAATCGATTGCGTGGTACTACTGTGAAGGAGCTAATTGCCGTGTATGCATACGTTGTCCTTGCTTTAATGGTAACTATTTGTGTTTTTATTGTTGAAATTATCTTATAGTAACTATGTGAGAACAAAACAGCCAAGGTCTGGTTTAACATAAACTTGTTGGATTTTGGAAAACCATAAAACTATACGTTTATGTGGGATTCCTATATTCAAATATTTCGCACCTGTGCCTTTTATCATAAGATGGGAATGAGTTTCCTTTAAATCTAAAAAATGTCCTTTTTAAAATAAATTTACAGAAATGAAAATTTAAATATCTGCATCGAAATTCGTTTTTTATAATTCAGATTCATTCGGAAACATTTTTTACAATACCAGTAATCGCGTAACTTAAACATGAAACCTCTGAAAAACATTAGCTTGTCAACATGGAGGTGTTAACAGAAATGTTTTCAATTTTGCTTTAAAACGATTTTTGTGATAAAGTTAACTTATTCCGTTGATTAACCAATTGTAAATGAAACATTTGAGTTCATTCCACAGATACATTTACAAAAAATCAACCTGATGATATTCCTTGCTGCATCAAAACATGTCAAAGCGCTAATATATTAGCAAACCCACATCTCCAAACTCAAGCGTGTAAAAATTCAGCACATACTATGGTGCAATTGTGATCAGGTATATTATTTCACTTGATTCATTTAATCTTTAGTAATTTGCAATAGCAAAGACAGATTTGCCAAAACAGTGTTAGATGTTTTTTTTTAATTAAAAAAATGTTGCTGATTAAATATTATCGCAAAATTGTGACCTGTCGATTCCTTACAACCTATTCAAATTCGAAGTATATCGAAACTATATACGTTACTAATTTCTAGTCAAAGATGTAAATAAAATGTGTTACAAAGTTTACCTTGCAGTACTCATTGCGTGGCAGGGTATTTTGAAAAATCAGGAACAGAGTAAAACAAACTAGAAATAAATTACTTATTTTAAAAACAATAGTAGACCGATTTGTTGAGTTTGTTGAGACTCAATCTACGGGGATTCAACCCTATCTCTCTTAACATCAACATCATGGATGTCCAATCCGTTATCAGCAGTATGTTTTCGCTTTAAAGATTTTCCTTCCGAATTCTCACCGAGTTCCATTCCTTCCTCTGCATTCCCTCCCTCATCAATGAATAATTCATCCGAATCAGATTCGTCTGAATCTGAATTTATTTGGATAACTTCTATACCATTTTCATTTGAATTTTTTGGCGTTAAATCTTTCATTTTATTGCCCAATTTAGCAAGGGTTGCCTGTGCAAAATGGTTGGCAAATTTTGTTTTCCTCAGCTCCGATTTAACATTGACAAGTTCTTGTTTCATTTTTCCCAGTTCAGATTTTGTCTTTTCATGTTCATTTTTTTCTGTAGCTAGTTCATCACGAAGGTTGTTATTTATGACAGTAAGGTGATCAATTTCTGTTGCATTTTCTGTCAGCGCGCTACGTAGCTCTGTATTAAGCTTTTCAGACGCTTCCAGTTGCTTTGTGGTGTCGTTTAATTGTTGCGTTAAATTTGTGATTTCAGTTTTACGAGTAACTGCATCTTCCTTCTCTTTATGTAGTTCGGCAGTGAGGTTTTGGTGGGTTGTTTTTTGTTCTTTTAACCGCAACCGAAGGACATTGCTCTTTTCTAAGTTTTGTTTGTTAAGATGCTCCATGGTTTTATATCTTTCTTGTAACTCCTCATTTACCTTTAGTTGCGTCTTTTCCACTGTAAGTAAGCGATTAATCTCCACCTCTTTTCTTTTCATTTCAGTAGTAGTGGCGCTTCTAAACGTATTGAACTGATATTGTTTATTAGCCATATCTTCTTTGTGTGCTTTTCCCGTTTCAGCCAATAAAAACATGACTTTGTCCCCAGAGTTTCCATAATTATACCGGAAACCGCTTTGAGCCACCAAATCTGTATTTGGATTTGACATATGGTTTCCTGGATTTGGATGAAGTAGGCCGCTAAGTATCGGTGCGTTGACATTGTTTGTAGACACGGGTGGATGATTTCTCTGCCCGTTTAGATTCGTGTACGTGTTTCCACTGTTTCGATCAACTACAATGCCACTGGCCATATAATGGTTTTCAAAAGTCCAATTAGATGAAGCCATGACAAAATGTTTTTTATTGCGTTGGATGACGATTGAAGGAAAAGTCGTGGGATGAAAGTAATCAATTTGGAATCGATAAAAGCTTCCTCTGTAATTAAAAAAAACATATGGGATAATTAATACGTGTTTTGAAATATTACTGAAAACCCTGCAGAGCCCTTTTAGTTGGTCTTGCAACACAAGCCTTCTACAATCGTATATTTTGATTGCGTTATAAAAAGTATTGGCGTTGTATGGAGCGTTGCCGTAACGCCTTAGTGAAGTTAGAATATACGAAAAAAGTGCATTATTACAAAGCATTGCCTTTGTTGATGTTCTCTCAGTCTTTCAACCTGTTAATTTAGGTATTTGCAGTTTTTTCGTTTTATAATGGCATGATTCATTAGGTGCGCCATGCTAGAGGAGTACATCGGTTTGTTATCTGCGTGAAAAAGCGTGACGGTAAGTAGATTTTGTTTACATGATGAAACGCTCAAAACATTCATCTTATTGACAACCAAACCTTGAGTAACGGTCACGTATATTTAAGTACCACAGTATTCTTATTCTGTCTTTATCGAACTATGGATTATTCTTAGAACAGTGTGATTTAACAGATTACTTGGAGGTGTGCCAAATTACGTCTTATAACAAAAAAAAAGTAAAAAAACTGCAATTATATAGATACGCAAATGATTAGTGCGTCGGATTTTGTCGGATTTTGTCGGCTATCAAAAAACCCATTCAATCATTTTAAGCTTATCTGCGCATGTATGTGTGAGTCATATGTCAATGGGACCACCAAAGTATGAAAATTCGTCGTAAACTCAGAAGTAGATACTCCTTCTCTTATTTGCAATAGGGAAAACTCAACTTAACACAACCAATTACATCGTTTATATGAAGTACTGAATCATAGCTTTAATAGTAGCAAATTATTGGTTGGGAATAAGATTAAACTGCCATACCGCCTTCATATAGCTGATGGCACTCCTCATATAGAAGGTAGTGTAACCAAAACTGGTTGTTCCTTCGTATTATCATTAATGAATGATGACATGGAAAGCATGGTATTTGAGCTCAATATACTAAAATTAGAAATTGTAACTATAATCTTAAATGTATACTCACCTCACATCCAATATGATGCTTCCAAGACAACTACTAATTCCCCTTCAAAAAGTCCAATTTCCGCTTACAGTACCTGGACTACAAAAAGCTCAAGTGATTATCTCAGGAATTCAAAAAACAATACCCATAAACCCAATATGGTATAATAATATCCACCAAAATTTGATCTATTTAAATATTTAAAAGTATGTAATTCTATATTTTGAGTAAATAAAATACTTTACTTGGAATGATGGGGATTAATTAATGTGTGCCTTTAGCTTACACAGCATACTATAAGTCAGTTTGAATGTCTTCAGAGAAGCATAGCAAATGAATGTGGCACAGTTGTTGCAATGTGGATAATAAATATGTCGATATGCAACTTGAAAATAGTACTATTTTCTCCAAGGAGCTCCGAGAAGCTCCATACCGGATATGCAGACACCCCACCTTAGGTCAAAATCTGACTTTTTTTAATTGCTCAACGTGATG
>JAQGAP010003102.1:0-13180 GCA_034697805.1 Orchesella bifasciata | reverse complement strand
GACAAAAACGATAAGAAGAAGAAACAAGCATGGCCATGGGCAGAACGAGGTCAACAATCAGTTGTGTTCAGGTCACCAGACAAGGTCACGTTGCCTCGACCAGTTAAGTATGTTTGGGATCAGAGAAAAACTAGACTCTCCGTTAAACTAGATCCGAAAGCGAAGTTCACTGAGGGAAGCCTCTACACGGACTCTTTCGTTAAGTGGAAACCCGGCCAAGGAGGCGGTCCTTCTGCAGGAAAACCTTGTTACAACGATGATGATAATAATGAGACAGATCGGAATGTGAATGCGAGCAGAAAGAAGTATATTAGTAGGAGGAGCGGCAGTCCCAGCAAAGGGAAACAAGCTGCAGCTATAGTTCTTCTTTCTCCTCCACTAAAGAAATCCTCTTCGTCATCAGTGAAAGGATCCAGTTGTTTGGAAATTGTTCCAATGGGTTATAAGTTTCCAGCTACTAATGGAAAATGAAGGTTGGTTGAACATCACAAAACCAAGTTTAGTTTCAGGTGTTCGTATGTTTCTTATGTTTAAGAGAAGTTGAATTGCACACATGCTAATAATATATATTATGATTATGATGAGTTTGTTATGTGGATGAAAAATATATTATATTATTGATTTGAAAGAAATGACTGCATTTGTTAAGTAAATATTTTAAATGCTATTTTATTTCATTATTTCTCAATGGTTTTGAAAGAACTTGAACTTTCTTCGTTGAACCCATAGCCTTATGCCCAGCCCCAAACTTATTGCACACATCACTCCAATACAAATGGAAGTAATTAGAAAAGCATTTGATTTTTCTAAAGAAAATTGAAGTCATGAAATCATATCATTCACGTCATCATCATATATCCTATAAATGATTCAAGTTTTTATATTATTTGCATTACCTGATACAATCACTCTGATAATCTTTTCCGCTTTCCCCCTAATATTACGAGCCGTACACTTGAATATGCCATGACTTTCATAGGAAATGGTTAGAAACTTGATGGTCACCAGATTTGTCGCTTCATCGATACTGACAAGAATGTTTTCAGTGGCATTCACTAGGTTTTTGTCTTTATCCCTAACCTAGATTAAGGATTACCAATGACCAATTACCAAGGAATACTACCCTTTTTTTGAAAACCAATAGGTAAAACATTTACCACTAGTGATTTGTCGTCCTTTGTAACAAAAATATTTGCTGGTGTTGGTATGCCCTCCGAAAGCTGGCAAGTGATTTGACTTTCCTTTTCGAGCAAGTTGAAATAAATGATTTCATCTGGAGAACCGGAAAACGCAGGCTCGGAAGAAGCTGTCATATCAGAATTTTTAATAAAAAAACATTTTTTTCGTAAAAAGGTGTTCAATTGAAATTAAAGGGGAAACCTTTGATATCCATTGGGATTTTCATTTTCTCCCATCTCGACGAGTTCCATTGGGGCTGAAAGCATTCAACTGATGTCATTTCTCTACTTGCTGTTATCGGCTTACCAAAAATTGGTGTCAGAGCCAACGAGTCCCTAAAGTATGTATCGCTAAATTCCACACTAGTCGATAAGTAACCGGTATCTGTAGCGTATTCCGAAATCATTTTTAACGTTGGGTAAACGCATTACAATTAAGTAAAAACAGCAAACTTTCTAATCAAATTTATGTCATGTGTCTTAATAGGAATATTCAAACCTGGCTGTACTGTTCTTGTACCATTCTTCCAATTTATCCTCAGATATCCTCCATCAGCGTGGAATAAAGATAAGCCAAAGCACATGAATTGTATCATCTCTCCCTCGTAGATGTCCGCATTAGCTTGTACAATTATTTGTAGTTTGGACATGGATAGCTGATCCTCGTCAAGGAAAATGAATTGGTGGTTGTTGAAATATTCAGTGTGCCTTTCATCCGACCCTTCCCCCCGGGCAAAATTTTCGTCATCCGGTCTTCCAATACTGATTACAATCCTCCTTTCAAGTTTTGCATTCCAAGCAACTGAATGAGGCACATCTACGTCAAAATTCATATGAATTTTACCATATTTTTAGGGTGCTTGACTAGGTGATTTGATGATCTCACGATATATAATGTTTTTGGATGTTCGTGTTATATATTACAGAAATTTAGCGATTGGGCTGAACTATCGATAAGGTGACTGTCATTGTTCACTGCTAACGTTTGTGGTGGATTGAGCAGATGAAAATACTGCTCTGAAAAGTCAATATTCTCGCCTTTGCAAAGTATTATTGATGAAATTCCATATACAATGTCGGCTGCACAGTCCGTGTTGTTAGGTTTATCAATCAGCGATCCGAACACCGATTTTTCTTTTGGCTGGAATATACATGATTATAGTTATGATATATTAGTTGTCCTTAACTCGGTCATGTCTTTGTACTAGTTTTTTTAACCTGCATTGGAATGTTCATCTTCTCAACGTCACACTCAAGTAAGCTGTCGCAGTTTATTGTTCTCAACGAAGGTGGTTGTGAACGCACCCCAGAGCAACACATAAACTTATTATATGAAGTCATTTTGTCCTCTTTTAAGAAACCAACTTTGGCCTTTCCTGTCAGGGATGACTTTAAGTGAAATATGGCATCATTTTTAGTCCCCTCTGGCATTCATACGTTAATACACATGCAAAGTTATGCGCGTCACGCCACATATTAGTTACATTGTTTTAATAACACTCTCGGTTTTATAAAATGTCATTACCTGTTTTTCCACTGACATTGACGAACACGTAATCATCGTCACTGTCACTGCTTCCATTTAGGATGCACTTGTAAAGTCCAAATATTGAAGGAGGAATGAATGTCAACGTGATTCCCGTCTTTGGATCAAACTTACTCCAGTTAATATTCTCCCAAGTGGCAACGCTCTCGAATTTCCCATCCTTCCACACTTCCGTTTGCGTCTGCTTTTGAAGCAACATTGATGCTGTTGGAGATGCGGGTCTGCAGGGGAGCTCAACCTGGGATGGATTTTGTGACGGATCAACACTAACCTGAATCGTTTCTCCTTTTCTTTCAATTCCAACGTAGGCTAGGGAGGTGGGATAAAATAGACGCTGGTGAAACTGATTTTAATAGAAAACATTTTTCAAATTACATTTCAAACCATTTTTCAAATATAGACTCACATAGCTTGAACACATGCAAACTGGAGTTGATTGCCGGTTTGTCGACAGACTGGCAAGTTAAAGTAGAACTGAAAAATTCTGCATGCAAGAAAACAATTACTATTCGTAGCACATAACTTTGTGTTATTGGCTCATCCAGATCCTCATTGAATTCTGACAGTCGTTCAGTGACCGACCCCAGTTGCACAGTCGTTGATTTAAGGTTAAATTGCTAAATCGGGAATATTATATAGATTATGGAAACCAGAGCTAGTGGATTATGGATTAAAATTTATGCGACATTCATGCGTCATATACCTCCGGATAAGGGATAGTCACTTCAATGGGGTAATTTGCTCTACATGTAAACACAACTCCAGATACATCTTCTGACATGACATAGTCACTTTTGTTTTTCGAAATGACATTCTCCTCAAAATTATTTTGACTTAGATTATAGAAATCAAACCGAGTCCATCCAAACTCATCATTCAATTGGTATCTGTCCAGCCACAGCTTTGGCTGTTGCAAGAATCTCACCCGCTTTGCACTTGCACTTTGGAAATCTTGCAATAATAATGAAGGAACACAAATGACTAGGAATAAAATAGTAGGGGTTGAAGATAACAACCTGTACATTTTCTACTTGAGCTTATCAAAGGATGAGATTTTACATGTAAAAATAAGCTTTTGAAAGCCCGTATTCTAGCGATCATAGTTTCTCTAGTTAAAAATGCAAACAGATCTCTGCAAGTATATAGCTGAGAATTCAATATTCATATTGTTGCGTGCTTCCAAATTGCAGGATTTCTTCTAAACATGATCATATTATCAATCATCATACACACAAGTTAGTGCATATAAACACTAAAAACTTTTAGAAAGAGCCCGTTGTCGTATCCTATTGCATAAAATAAGATTCGCATGCTATGCAATTCACTAGCATTATAGCATCATAATATCGTTAATTTTATCGTACGTTTTTATGGACAGCCAACAACCTATTGAATTTGTCAACAAAATTCCGTGATTATCCCAAAAGAGTCATGACACATGACATGCAGACTGGAGAGCTACATATATATACTAGTAAGTACACATGTAGTAAGTATAATACTTGTTACTACAATTTTTTTATCATGCGTGCAACGATGCAACACAATTTATAAAGAAGTAATTCGTGGCCATTCCTTTCGTCCATGCATGTGGAAAACGGTGTTTTCAACCTGCTGCCTGTGCAAGTACACAGCTTGTAAAAATGTAGCAAAACTATTTATTTATTATACTCGTTCCTACCCAAAACATTTGACATAATATTTATATGAAATATACGGCATACAAACAAGAGATTTTCAAAAAGTAGTAAAAATGCTCTACTATAGAATATCGCAAAAATTGCATCATGAAATGCGATGGACAAAGTTTTCGTATTTTTGCAAGTACATCAGATCATCTCATATACAATGTACTGTAGTATTGTTCATGTTCTTTAATACGATGTATTTTTTAAATAAATATTTACACCTATTGCTCATCTAAAACATTATGTAATGCATGAATGAAGTCACGCGTGGGTGTATTATCAATAGATGCCGTAGCATGGACCATTACAATTTACAAAGCATGTTCCATAACTCACATTATTGAAAATGCCTGGCTGTCATATGCCTTACTTCGACCTTATCATCAGACTACATACAACGCATTACTTGATTATATCATATAATATATATATATTAACTTATATTGATGAGTTCTCCTGCAAACATTAACTATGTAATCATCTATCAGTCAGTATCACTTATCTTTATCAGACCAGCACAAACTCGTACGCGAAAGGATATTTTGTTGATCAAATGTTTTCAATGTCAGGAGACCAGTACAAAAAGTGTTGGATTAAATACTATTAATTGTGAATGTATCGTTGCAAAATGCCAGTTTTTGTATCAAATCTAAAAGCTATGTTAAAACTTTGGATCTGGGTTCTTGCAATATGTTTTATACTTGGAACAGGTAAAATCAAATGCTACACTTCATTTTTCTATAAAATGTGGGGCTGTTATAAAATATATATAACGATGAATTTGTGGATTTTTTACAGTTTCAGCGGCAAAGGAAAGGTACTACGACTGCCATAATTTAGGGGACAGTCGTGGTTCATTTTGTGTTTGGGGCAAATGTCCTGACGGTTGGACATCAGTGTTTTATGATTACGGTTGTGTATCAATCGGCAAAACGCCTCAACGGTGCTGCATTTATGATGCGTGAAGAGTAAAAGAATAGCCTCCAACTACTAAAGTCATCTACTTGAACGAATACAAGACTTTTGGGTCCTTGCCCAATTTTATTGTGACCGAAAAATGTATTACTATTAATTGTAATTTTTTGTAGCATATCTTATTTTTACAAAATATAAATTTATTTAATTATTTATCAGTAGTTTTCATATTCTTCAAACAGAATACAATAAAGCTACACCTTAACTGCTGCACATTTATTTCCGGCTTCCTTCTGTTCAGCGTCCAATTCCAAACATTGTTTGCCAAAGGTTGCAGGGCCCGTTGGACGCAACTGTGAGACCTAAAAGAAGAATAAGAAATGAAATTAGTGGAATGAATAATATTGAAATACCAGTTAAAGTTTGTATATCGTGCATTGCAACACGAATTATTTTCAGTGATATCTTACTTGGATTGTTTGCTTTATCGCACAGTAACTGGCAACTGTTTCCGTAAGTCATTCCATTCGACCCGCAAACTGGACTGTATTGATAAGTACAGATGCAGGAAGCTTGCTGTCCCACCACTAAACCCATCATTGTGCCCAAGAGCACCATACCGAAAAGAATGGACAATGAGAATTTCATTTTCACTACAGTTTTTTAATGGATTACTAAAATAAGTAAATGGTCAATCAAGGCTTGTACGAATGGAAATAAATGTTTCAAATTCCGATTCCATTTATATATAGGCAACGGTTGAGTGTTGACTTGATTTTTCTAGAGTCACACACGTCACATCAGTTTGATTTTCATTCTTAAGATTTTTGTCACTTTTAGAATTCAAATTAACACCTGCCACCATGTAGAAGCATTCATTAAATTAAAACATGATTACTCATCATCATCATCATCATCAGCCGGAATTTAGAGCTGAAGTATAATCGACACTTTGCAAGCTGACTTTAATAATGAGTTTGAGTGAAAAACCAAGGTCCAGAGTATTCATGTGTTATTCATATTTATACTGAAATAAAAGTGTCGGATTTCATTTAGGCAGACGTAAACAATTTTTATCCTATGAATAAAACATGTCTCACTTTCATTTTCTCATGCCAAATACCAAACATATTACGCAGGTGGAAATGACTCGTGGCATTAATTGAGCTTGATGTTTCGATACACTGTTAAAAGGTTTATTATAACTATGCAGGAAAATAAGTTATCAATTCTCTGGTGGTAATCCGGGAATGAAGTTCATTAGCATGAAATACAATTATAAATAGAAGTAGGAAGTATGGCAATTAAAACATTCAACATTTTTCCCCAAAAATTGTTTATTGTTAAAGTTCACAAACACAGATTACACATGCTATGCTGTTACATTTATCAAATAATTGGCTTCGAGTAATAAACATCTATTCTATCAACCGAAAAGATTGGAGAACCATTGCCAAACGTTACAAGGTCCGGTGGACACCATTGTCAAACCTATAAATAGTTTTAAAGTATCATAATTTGGAACAAAATTCTAAGACACAGCTACATTTATATTGTGAATGCAAGACATTTGTTCACTAGGTTTACCTGGAAAAAGATTCCGGTCACAGTTTAGTCTGCAAATATTCCCGTACGTTTGCCCATTTGACCCGCAAACCGGATTCCAGTCTGTAGTACAAATGCATGGAGGTGGTGCCTGTTGGGATGCCGTTAGTGCGATTGTCGTTAGGAAGAGCACGGGTATGAATATGGATACCTTCATTTTGTCGTACTCAAAGTCTCACACAAGGAAGTGTAGTGAACAAAGTTTAGAATGAAGAAGATGACTTGGCCAACTTTTGAAACGATGAATTAATGCTAGTCCTTCAAATGCACTCTAGCTCATAAACTTCATACTTTTCTGTCTTGTGGTTTTTAAACCAGATACCATTTTGATTTATCTTGTTTATGAGAAGCATGTATGTACTCTCAATAAAGTAAATTAATTCAATTCGGTTTGACTTAATGTGTTGTAACCCTCAAAAATGACAGCGCATATAAATCAAATCCATAAATGTACATCCGCCACGATTATTTATTTGACAACTCGGTTCGTTACTTGGAATCGTACTCCAAGTGTAAACATGTATGTATGTACATTTATATAACGAAATAAAGCCTAATAGGCAAAATTAACGTAGAAAATAAAATAATGGAAATACATCTACTATAGACAAATTTAGCTGGATGACAAGCATTAAAATTGGTTTACCAGACACCACTCAGCATGGTGTCAACGCTGCAGAACCATGTTCCCTGGGGTCAGGTGGTGCATAGCTAACCAAGTTTGAGGTTTCACAACATTGCTTCAGATTTTCTTTTCTTGCGGCAGATTCCACCTGACAAACTTTTTGTTCGGAACCCTGGTAGTCATACTGTTAGAAAGAAAAAGTCATAATGAGAGACAAAATGACAGAACGACGTAGTTTCCTAATTCTAGCTTCAAATATTTGAAGAGTACCTTGTAGCATGGCATGATCCTATATTCACAGCAATGAGCTGTTGCCTTGATGGAGTTTGCAGATCGTGCTTTCCAGGTGGCTGGATCATCATTGTCGTAGCACCCCATTAATTGACCACGGCTTACTGACCTGCATCCAGTAGCTGACTCAAGGCATTCAAACACAGACGCCCATCCATTGTTGTCACAAGGATCAGTTTTGGTTGGGGGGAGACTGTTTACTGGTTTGTAGCAATACAAAACGTTATTCAATGCATTGTTGAGGGAGAGAAAAAGAAAATAATCGGGGTAACTTGGAGTGGGTACTTACAAACTTGAAGACATTGACTTAAATGTCGAACAATCGGCAAATAATCTCGGCTGCCAGGCTGGAAGAGTTTAGAAAGATCCATATTTATGTCCAATGCATCTCCCAGACTTCGAATGTACTTATCCTTGTTTTTTCGAAGTATGTTGTGTTTCGCCCAGACACATGCTTTGTTACATCCCTGTAATTGTACAATACATTATAATTCATACACTAATGCTTTAATAGTAAATCGTTTTAGAGTGTAAGCTGGGATAGAATGTTGTTAAATTTGTACATTTGGGTTTTTGTCGTGACCACACTCCTTTTCAATCGATTCTACAAGAAGTGCTCCGCTTGTGGGTTTGCCACCAGAGCCTAAAAGTAGATAGTAGTGTTTTCAATTCAGATGTGAAAAATGAAAATAAATAAATTTACCCTGCTAATTACCTCGGTTTTCCTTAAAAGTGGGGTGGCAGGAGAAATCGGGGTAAAGAACTCTGAAAAGGAGTATATAATATTATGTTGACCTGTGGATTTAACTATTCATTTGAATGCAATGAAAATATGTTGAGTATATATATACCTTTTCCCATCGCCAGCTATGGATGAAGAGATGGAGGCAAAGAATATCAAAATTATTGATATTAATAAGAAACTAGGGACCCCAAGGGGGTTTGGTTGACACATTTTTATGCCGAATGATGTCGATTCTTAAACCTGCAATGGATAAATGATGATTAAGAATGAAAAATGAAAAGATGTCGATGTCTTCAACCCAGCCAACATTAAATGAGCAATAACCATTCCGCGACTTATATCGTATTGACACTAGGCAATTCAATTTAATGATTTTATGACCAATTATGATGGGGATTGTCCTTTTAATGTGAGTGTAATAAGATACAGTACAATGTACAAAGTAAAAGTAAGATTTATGGCTGCTGTTACGTCTTCATACTTCATACATAGCAAATACAATTATTGCACGTGTACATCATCAAGAATGACGCTTGTTTTGATTTGATACAATGTTATAATGTCTCATTAAACGAATTGACGTGGCATGAAATGGCCTTACAATGTTAAATTTGCAACTTTTGTGTTGTAAATAAATTTGTATTACTTTCAATCTTTTTAAATATAAAAACTGACGTACATAGACAAATTCTTCTGTAATTTAAAATATACTAACATATGAAAGTCATATAGGTATTGAGATCCTTGTGAAGTTTCCTTCGTTGTGGTCCTGACTGTATCCTTTCAAGTTACCCCACTTGATTGGGGCTAGTCCAGCATTATAAAGGTAGAAGTTGGTCCTGAGAAGAGGCATGATTGTTCTCCAGTCCAGCTCTTGTTTAATTTCTCTCGAACATGAATAGTAGGCTGGGTGATACAATGATATGACCATGTGTTTCTGCTGGGTTAAATAAAAATTCAAAAGTTAGAATCTTGAGTTATCACAAATTTATAATTTTAGCTTTAATATGCATGCAATATATTAAAGGAAATAAGCGTGATATTGCTAGTTTAGCTAGTTACCTCATTTATAATTTGCTGTTTCGGCCATGCAACTTCCCCAAGAAGAAGAAATACAAGATTATTTGCTCGATTGCTCAGATATTTTACAAAAAAATCGGTGAATATCTGCCATGCGGCGCAAATTTTTTCTGCTTTGTGGTGTGTTAACTGGGCGTTCATTAGAAGTACTCCTGTAAAATGCAGATTAATGAAAAATGATTAGAGTATATTCCTGGTAGTACCTTTTACAGCATTTATATTTTGCATTTTAAAGGAAAATTATGTTATATTATATACATACCTTGCTCAATCCATCCCTTGAGACTACAGTTTTCAATGGCATTCGCCCATTTTCGATCATAAGCGTCACAACAGAACAAATCTTCGCCCATAATGTCTCTCGCCATTTGTAATTCGAACTTGGTAAAATTTAACATAGCCTTTGTAGACTTGCAGTGGACACCATGAAAGGCAAAACCAGTAGACGATTGTTTGTCAGTGGGACGATTGCCCAGGATGATAACTCTTGTTCTGGAGATTGGGAAACCGGTCATAAATCCGAAAATTTGGTCATTGCGGTCATAATTTGCTCCCATCAGCTTCCAATAAGCATGGGTCATGGCTAGCCACCATTGGAATACGTGGGTATTATTTTCCTCATGGGGTTGCAGATTCAGTTCCTTAAACAAAACTTCTACCTTTGCGATAGTGTACCAATTTACTATTGTCTGATAGCCCTCGAACTTGAAATCGGTGCAGATTGCCTCTAGCCATGAGGCAATGTTGTCTTCATCGCGATACCCATCCTGGGGGAAGAACGTTGAAAACACTTGTGAAAACTTCAAAACTTTTCCCCCATTTTTATTTTCCTTTTTGCTGAGAATATCATCCACGAGTTCTGGACAAGCTGCCACAGTTTTGAAGAAAATATGAACCATTATGAGAAACTGACGGACGAGCACAAAGAAATGAGATTTGGGGAATTTGAGATACACTTAAGAAACACCTAAGGTGTATGTATGATTAGGTAAAGAAGTGGACTAGTGTTCTTTGGGGAAAACTGAGATTTAGTGTAATTCGGCTATAAGCAGGTGCTTCAAAGTACTATGATCAATGAAGGTTTTCAAAGGAATGACTGCCAAGGAAGAAAATCAGCTCTTTTTATATGCAGCCGAGAGGAACAAGCATTTGTGAAGACATTACTTGTGCCCTGTTATTTATGGACAAAAACGTATTTCAGTAGGAACTAGTAGCATTTAAAGTGTCATTAGTAAGTATTAATTTGGACCATAAATCCTTTCAATGCTTACAAACAAACGTTTAACTGATGCATAACAGCAAACATTCCTAACTCAACTCTTTCCTTTTTACTTGCATCGTAACCCTTCGTTTCTTTTCTATAATCCCTTTAAGTTCACCTCAATACCCTTTTTATTTACGATATCGTTTTTTTGTGTATAGCCGAGCGAGTATGTAAGACATATAAGACTTATGTCGATAACCTGTTTCTACAAGACGAACCTCTGTTTTGGTCAACTAAAATCAGGATTGCATCATTCGTTTACATATGGACATGCTATTTTTAGTACTGAAACGTTTCGAAGCAGCTGCAGTTGACCCAACTTAATTTTATGTAGGTCATTTCAGGGATTATGTTAATACGAGCATACTTAAAACGTTCAATGTTTGGTTACCCTCTTCCCATTAGATTAGATTCTTAATTCTAATGTTAATTGGTATCAGTTGCTAAATCTACTCGCATTTATTTGCTTACTCGGAACAAGATAACATTATGTCATTTTGATACAATTCTCATAATGTCATAATTTATGAAAACTGGATGGTTGTTAATAAGCAAATAATGAAAGATCTTCATTCTATAATGATTGATTAGCATTCACACAAACGCATGACTTTTCAGTTAAAGAAAGTTTCTTAAACCCATAAATGCACCGTTGGTCCATGATGCATGCACATATTTGCACAAGAAACAAACATGGCTACAAATGTCATTCACACTTTTTGACATTGAGAATTTGAGAAAGTTGACCTGTGCGATACGCTGTGTTGGAATAAACATAGCTGAAATTACTGTTCAAGTAGGATTGAAGAAAAAAGTTGTGCAATTTCAATGGATACGTACGTATGACATTGTGTAATGTCACATTCCTTTTGGAACATTTGTAGGCGTAGTTCATGACGTTTTATTTTAATCCTCTGGAATAAAATTTCTCACACGAGTGTGGTGCTGGTGGGAAGGTGTGTCGTGTCAGCTTGGCTTAACAGTACGTTTCGTTAACCTCTCCAAAGTGTTTTATAGTCGATCGTTACGGTAATTTATCAGCCCAACGACAGCTTTTCGTCGCTTTGGCTTATGAGGAGATTAGTTTGACTTGGATGGCATATGAGCTGTCGTATCCTCTAGCGTAAATCACAGTCACCAGACCTGAAGTATTTCTATATAGTACTTAGAAGTATATGAATACACAAGAAGTTTTTATTATTAAAACTGTTCTAACTGAGATAATGCGATGAAATTAATTCATATGTGACTCATTTTTAATCCCATGCATGTGAGTGTATATAAAGCAGTTAGAAGTCATTTCTCATTCATTTTAAATTCTTCATCACTTCCGTTCTTTCAATACTTCTGCATTACATTACAACACTATTTGAATACTGCATCCTTAGCCAAATCCATTACCACCAACCTTGTGAACACAACAAGTAAACGGAAGTAGTCGGGAAAGCTCGGAATAGTCATTTGATAAGTAATCACTCGTGACGTTACAAAGTTTAAAGATTATTTTTTATGAAGCAATAGCGACTCGAGAAAATATTGTGGTTTAAAACTATTTAATCGCGATATTAACAAAAGAGAGATCTTCAACATAGTTTTATCCCTTGCTTCTTGGAATGGCAGGGGATAATGACGGCAGTCAGAGTGTCCCACAAAATTATTCACAGCAGATTCTTAGCAGTACACCTGTTACAGGTTTAGATTCGAAATCATTGTCATCGAATGACTTTGTTAACGATGCTGACAAAAACTCTGTTAGTGTCACACATCAAGTTTCATCATCACAGGGTGTGATGACCAAACCAAAAACATTTGACGACCTTCTAGACAGTATCGGTAATAAAGAATATTGAATCTTCAAAGCATATGAATTAGTTTTACATTTTTACTTTAGACTTGATCTACATTATTGCATGCAACTGTTTGCATTCACAGGAGGGTTTGGTACTTTTCAGTGGCTCGTTCTCGTTTTACTTCTCAGTCCAGAGATACCTGCAGCATTTGTCACCTTCTCACCCGTGTTCACAGGTAAATACATAGTCAATGTAATTAATCATAGATCAAAACAAATGTACAACTTATTTTTTGGGTGTGCATATAGGAAGAACTCCAAGTCAATGGCAATGCATTTCAAATGATACATCTCAGAGCCAGAATATCACCAGCGGCTGGTTGTCTTCAGAAGAAGCATGTGACTGTCCAGGGAAATTGGTCTCTCCATATTATTCTTCAATAGTTACAGAGGT
>JAQGAP010003101.1:0-13182 GCA_034697805.1 Orchesella bifasciata | reverse complement strand
ATCGCGAAAGCGAACCAATCGCCAGTTATATTTAAAAAATAAGGACATTTATAAATATCAGCCATGTGGGTGGCTTTAGCCCTCGTGGGGATCCTAACCCTCCTGATTTACTACCTGACCGGACCTCCCAAGGATTTCTGGGGGAAGTACGGAGTTCACCAAGTGTATGACGCCAGTTTCAAGGATAAATTGGAAATTGTCCTAAACAGAAAAACCATTATGGACATTGATGAGATCACCTACAAATCGCTGGACACTTCCCAAGAGAAATTTTGTGGGTTGGTTGAGCTATCCGGAAACACTGTTCTTATTAAAGACCTTAATTTAGCAAAGAAAGTGTTAATTAAAGACTTTGAGTATTTTATGGACCGACGTCTCCTCCTCTCCTCAGATAGTCAACCAATATTCCGCAAGTTTTTACTCAACCTTCAAGGGGAAGAGTGGAAGGGAGTCAGGAGCTCACTTTCACCTACATTCACCACCGGAAAAATTCGTCGAATGATGGAATTCTTTGATAAAATAAGCAACGAATGGGTTAACCATTTTCAAACCCGAATTAAAAACAGTTCTGAAAACTCTCTGGTGTTTAAAGTGGGGAAAGAAGCAAGACATTTTACAGTTGATGTGATTGCCTCAGCAGTGTTCGGAATGGAGGCAAAGGCTGTCTCAAATCCAAACTCCGTTTTTGCAGCAATGTCAGAGCGTCTTTTAACACCTAACCCGATTCAAATTGTGAAGTTTCTACTGGCCATATTTTTACCGAGAGTGAGCAACTTTTTGGGGTTAAAAGTTATTGATGAAAAAGCCCTGAACTTCTTTGAAAATATATTGACCCAAGGAATGAGCTCAAGAATGAGTGGGAGTACCAAACGAAATGACTTTCTCCAGCTGGTTGCTGACGTGAGAAAAGGAGAACTAAATGCTCAAGGTGGAGAGGAGTTGAGTGCGTTTGAAAAGGATGCAAAGTTGAGCGAAGGAGATGGAAAAAAGAATATTCTAAAAGATGACTCAACAGCGATTGCTCAACTATTACAGTTTTTCTTTGCTGGGCTCAGCACAACCAGCCATTTCATTACCTTTGCATTATACGCGCTGGCCTTGAATCCAGATGTGCAGGAAAAACTGAGAGAGGAGCTCAACTCGAAATTGTTTGACGATGGAAATGATAAGGAACTTGATTATGACAAGTTGAATGGACTTGTGTACATGGATGTGTTTATATGTGGTAAATACCTTTAGTTTATCATTGAAAAAATCCTTATGAATTTTTTTGTAATATTTTTATTCAATTGCAGAGGTTCTCCGAAAAACTCCCTCGGCAGGGCGCATAGAACGTATTTGTGTGAAGGACTACTACGATCAAGATACTGGATTGAGGTTCCTAAAGATGCGTACGTTTTTGTACCTCTCCAAGCCCTACATAATGATCCTAAGTATTATGAGCACCCAGACCAATTTTATCCGGAACATTTCACCCCAGAAAAGAAGGCTGAACGGAATCCCTACGCTTACATGCCATTTGGCTTAGGAATCATTTTTTGATGTTTTATTTATATTTTATTTTATTTTATTCTATTTTATTCTTTTGTTCGTAGATCGGGGCCACGTTCTTGCATAGGGATGCGGTTTGCCCTCGTGAAGTCAAAAGTGGCGATTGCTCAACTTGTCAATAAATTTGTGATTGAGCCAGCTCCAAGCACACCAAAAACTCTGGTAGTTAAGACGATCGGGCTCGCCATTCAACCTCCGGATAATCTTGAGTTGAAATTTAGACCGAGGAAGTAATCTAATGAGGAGAACAACGTGGCCAATGAGACTTTCTTCCTTTTTTAGACAAACATCCAACGTTCGGTCGTTGTCCCAAACGAGTTTGTGGCCTTATACAATATTTTGAATGATCATAATCATCATTCCTGTTAAAAACTAGTTGGATGATAATAAAACAAGAGTTAAACTTTCCGTTTCTCGGGTACTTATTTTTAACGACAGCCTGGAGCATTGCGAGCAACCATGAGCAGCTCAGCTCAATTACCAATAGCAAGTTTTTGTCACAATCAGTCCAAACATCTTTTGAGTAGCGTGTAATAAATCGGTAATAAAATATCCACATCAACAGAAATATAAAAGTTATTTACTTCAACAGTGTGATATTGATACAGGTTTATAAGGTAAGTGTGCAGAAATTGAGGATGCGAATTAATATTTAGGCACAGGTCAAATTGCCGATTCATCGTCGCTTTTTCGTCAAGTTTATGAATATTTTCTAGCGTTCGGCCCACAGTTTCATGGACAAACAAATAGACGCATGGAGCCCCCAAAGCGGAAATTCCAATGGTGTCATTCTTATCCTCATAAAATCTTGCTGGAAAAAAGGATGCCATCCAACTTAATGTCATTACTGTCCCGGAAACTGAGCCTAGAGCATAAAAAAATTGGTAAAACATTTGTATAGAAAGCACGCTAAACAATAGTAAAAATATTACCAATAACGTTGGTAGGAATGACTGGTGACGGTCCATGTTAATACATACGGAATTCGGTTGATGATTATTATCATTTATGGTCAAAAGTCTCCACCCATTTCATATACGACTGTACAGATTGTGAATAAACAAGCCGATTGAATTTAGTTTTGATTAAGAAAAACATATTTACCCGAGGAAAAATAAAAAAACAACTAATTTTATGATATTTTTTCATGTTAGACATGTAGGCAGTTTTCTGGCTTGCCTGTTAAAAACCATCCCCTAATTAATTGCTTAGGTGCAAAAATAAGTTATTCCAAATAAAGCTAGTTCTGTGTAAATCACAAGGAAATTTTAAGAAATGCAAAATTAAATCAAATAAAGAGTTGTTCCACAATACCCCTGAATCTTTCACTATTTCCAGTTCTGCTGATCGACATTACAAATATCATTTCCTTGCTGTGAGGAAAGTGGTGAGGTGTCTTGCACACTTTCACATGTCTAATGTTGTACGAAATAAATGTTTCGTTGAAGGTGTCATCGCGTCAAAATGATGGAAGGTTCCCGTTCTTCTGGAATACACTAAGATGGTCACACTAATACAGTGCTGTTTGAAATGCAGGAGACTGAAGTTTTTCCAGGTCTTCAAAATTTAGTGGAACAGAATGCGAATTACGTAACTTTTGGACACTGCTCAAGTACTTCCAACTCATAGTTTAAAATATTTGTAGCAAACAATCAAAGAATTAATAATACGTTTGGTGTAATTATGCAATGGTTTGTATGTAGAAAAACCCAATCCATGTCTATTATCAAAGGTTCCTGCCATATAAAGTATTTGGTTGTTTTATTATAATATTTATGTGGATGTAAAATTAGTAGACTGCATTGAAGTGGTCCAGATATAAAATATCAAGTCAAATGTGTCATGTCAAATATTTTTTTAAGAAACCTTGTTTTGATACGAAAACACATGTCTTACCTAATATTTTTCATGTAGTTTCAAGAAACGTGCCTGTAACTGTTCTACCTTGGAAATTGGTCACACTTAATCGTTATCAACTAGAATAATGCACGGTGGTGTGGACGGAATTTATTCGTAAATTAATTAGCTCTGGTTAAGGTAATAGAGTCATGAGATAAATAAACTTTAAACCTAACTTACTCGTGCTCCGAAACATTAGCCGATGCAATATTCCATTCTCTAATTGTTCATAAGTTTAAGATGTAAAGAAGATGATGAGAGTTGAGTTTTCATGTCAAGTAGTTTTGTTCTTTTTATTTTAAGAAAAGTGTTTGACCTGTTCTCCATTTAACTGTTTGTTCTAATTGTTAATCTTTCCATTTTCTATAATTTGTTTGATATTTAGAAGCTTAAAACTTCTTCCAAAGAAACTGGACTCTCTTTCTGCATTACCTACTCATTTTGTTTGACTTAAGTAACATTCATGTTTTGCTCGAGGACTCAGGCTTTCCGTTCTTTCCTGCAAGCTACAATTAGTCGCCACTGAGAAAAAGAACAAACTCCAAAGACAATACAACTATTAGTTGTGTAGATTGCTTTGAGAGACACGAGTCAAAAACGAGTATTCATCGATGCTTGTTCACCTACGATAGTAGTTATACAACAGATTTCCTTATTATGGTTTGTACTTGTTTTCTTTGCATGAAGTTTTGGTGGCTCAAATTTTAGTTTAACTGTAAGAGGAAGTGTGAATTTCTGAGAATGTGATAGAAAGAAGGTCATGAATTACACAACAGCCATCTCATGAATCAGGCAATTAAAAAAACCAATTGAGTCAGCGTAGCGAAAGCGCCAACTGACAGTATTTCTTTCTTCAATATTTGTGATGACTATGATTTTGATTAAGTTTCCACAAGGTTAATCAGAAAGGAGATTTTAAAAGGGGCATAATCTTGTCTTCAAGAAAATTAATGTACCGAATTCTAGTACATGCACTAGCAAAGCTTTACAAGGTAATGATTTCACTAAAACTTGGACAGACACTTTGAAAACTGGACCTACTCAAATTGTTTCTTTTACCTTAAAACGCTGTTAGACCGGAGGAATTCTGACAAAAACTAGTAATAAATTACTCCATTTATCCGAAATAAACCGTACTAGGCTCAGTTTGTATTAGTTTAATGTGTTTTATAGTTTTACATAAAAACTGCTTAAAAATACGGTGTCCAGTCACCTTGTCAAGACGACGTTCTGACATTATAATTGCATTGCATGTAAATTACCATTCAATATTTTGTTTGCAATTGATAGCCAGGTCTAGGTCGAAAGCACAAATCCAGGTGCAAGAAAACTTTCCTCTGTATTCAGCTCATCTACTGTTTGCATCCAGCCAGCTGCTGTTTCCTCATTAACCAACGTTTGGAGAGATCTGAGGAATCGAGATTTAAAAACTTTAGTTTATGTTTACCCTATAATTCATATAAATACAGTTATTTCATTACAGATTTATGCACCAACATTTTGCAGTATAACTATATTTGTTTTATTATCCAAGGTGATGATTTTTCGTGAGCAATAAAATATGAACGAGTTGTTCTGTACTATTTTTCCCACATGTTCATAAATATAGAGATCGTGTGTGTTTTCATACCCTTTTTCAAAAAAAAATATTTACGCCTCTCATTGCTGATTACTTTGTTCAGCTTCAAAAGCATGACTAGGCAAATCTCAAGGTTGTTTTTCCTTTCTCGGATGCATAACAGTAAAACCGAAGCATTCAACTCTTGCTCTGGCAGCTCAATCCACCTATTTCACACATGTGAGCTTTGATTACGTTAGTACCTACAATTGACGATTCTCAGGGTTTTTCTTCTTGCATTATTATCATGAGAAAAATGGCTGGGACAAAAGTAGAAATTCAAGTTCAAATACAGTCTTTTTAATTCATATTTAGGGAATAATCCTTTGAACCCTGAAAATTTGTCAGGAATGGTTTTATACGCTGGTGTTCCCTAATTTAAGGTAGTTGTAGTAGTGATCGTGTACAAGCAAAGCAGCATAATCTAAAATGTTGAGAGTCACTTATCAGATCAACTTTCCGTCTTCAGTACTCGCTTGCAACATTAAATGTGTGTGCAGAAGTTACGCTTTTTTCAGACTATCCTGTTGACGTAATAGAATTTTCATTCGACCTTCATTTAATCTAGATAGTTTGTAAAATCATGGCTTGAGAATAATTTCGCTTGCTGGAGTGAAGAGAGATTTTCAATATTTTATTCCACAACGAAAGACTGAAGAAAAATCAAACACAGTCTTTTTTGTTGCTGAAACTTAAAACTACAAACGTCAATATGAACTTTTCTCACAAAGCACGACGTGGTAAACGGCTTGGAGCTTGATATACCTAATAATCCGTTAAAACTAGCTGTACATAACTTTTAGCTAATTTTGGTATCTTGAATCATCCTAATTATTTTGACAAAATATTATAATTTCACGTCTTTCAAATCATCTGCACCTTACTACCCTTCATCACTTTTTCTCCATAGATTACACTTTCCGTGAAAATAATCACCGAGGCTCTGGTTTGTCGTTGGAAACGCTATAAACTTATATCTACTGCACCGTTAGCTTGAATTACAAATTTTTTACTGCCTTTCAAGTCATGTTTTTTCTTCTTTGTTGGTGTAAACTCCAAATCCTTTGTAAGAAAAAGGTTTGTGTTTCAGAAGTATCGATTGCACCTTGCATTGCGGTACACTTAATAAACTTTGTGGGCTGCATCCATCCAGGTTTGGAAAACAACACATATATGTAGCAAAAGGGTAAGCATAATTACTCTGTGGTTATCTTTACATACGTGCTTCCACTTTCGCTACTCAGGCTTGAAAAATCCAACATCAACAATAAACTACTAGTGACCTTTTTCTTAATGGGATCATTGCCTTCTCTTTTAAGAAAAATCCAACGTTGCTAGCAAATTATCTTATCATATTCCTTCCTAAAAACATTACATTATCTATACTGTCAACGACAGCCAAAATTGCCGAAGGAACAAAATTTCTTTGATACTCTATTATATCGTAATCCACATCCTCTGAACTTGCACGCCCATTTTTTTCATGTTTGCTTGAGGCTAATTGCTTGCTTTACTAACCTTTCGTTTATGAGGTAACAGTGGCTTCATGTGGTTTTATCCTTTTAGACAAGCCAGCTTATGTAATTGCTTCCTAACCTGGTTTTACATTTTCAACCTCGATAATGAATTATCAGTTAGCTTATCGCCGTATTCCTCACCGACTTGTCAGCAAGAGAATAAACTAAAGTGTAGATCTGATTGAACTTGATTTTTGCGATTTGACTGGTTTCCTGTGAGTGAACTCAACATTTTTAAATACTGTAAACTTAAAGGCAAGAATTTTTCTACTGCTACCGTAACTTCTTGGGATATTGTCAGTGAAATCCAACTCGAGATCGAGCCAAGTCAAAGATAGCTCAACTCAGTTTAGCCAAGTTGGTGATTGTTTAATGTTCATGATTTTATTAACAATTGAAGGAAATTTCACTATTAACAAAATCAATAAATAAGGGTAAAACAACATCAGGACATTCAAATAAATGTGACAATTGTGCATCTCTCGTTGCCTCAATCAAACGTACCTTAATTTGGTGCATAATAGTCTCGATGTGGTAATAATAATAATAATCATGAAAGGTTTAATTCAAGTGTTTACTGGCATCAGATTTAGATACATTAGTATTTGGTATGTGTTGGCAATGCGGTGTGAACTTTAACGTAGAACATCTGTGGCGACCAGTTCGTCATAAATCCCGATCCAACAACATATCGTGCTACATATTACAAGATAATTTGCAGAATGATACTGCAATTCATTACCTTCCATTGTGTGTTCACGCTACTGCAAAAATTTACTTTTTGCCACATGCAAACATGAAAGGGTATCAGTGCAACGAACAAAGCGAACATAGTACAATTCATACAGTTTTTATTGAATGACATTCTTGACACTCTCATACATTTCTGTCTACCGACTCAACCTTCAAGATGAACAGGTAAAGAAAGGTAATCTAAGTAAATATATACGGCTCATTGCAACCTCAACAAAAAACATGACGAATGAATGGGATTGCTCGTCTGCTCAACCGATTTCTAGAAAGAATGTGAAATGTTCACACTTTATTTGAGTTAAAGACAACTTAAATGTTATACGTAATGATATTGCAATGCAAGCAGTCATTCAATAGTTATTGATTAAAATTGGTTTATCATTGTGTCCATAAATATCGACACGATCAAGAAACGAACAATAAATTTTTATTATAGTATATGCTCAACAGTCTCCACCCATATCATACACGAATGTAAAAATTGTGAATAAACGAGCCAATTGAATTGAAGTACTATTAAGAACAACATTTTTACCGGACGATATAAAAAACAACTGATGTTATGATTTTTCATGTTATACATGTAGTAGGAAGTTTTCTCACTCGCCTGTTAAAAACTTTTCTCTAATTAATTGATTAGATCCAAAAATTAGTAACTCCAAATACAGCTAGTTTTGTCAAAATTACAAGGAAACTTTAAGAAATGCAGCATTACATAAAAAGAATAAGTTGTTCCACATTACCCCGGAATCTTTCACTATTTCCAGCTCTGTTGAACGACAAAAAAATATCAAGCAAATCTTATCATCGAACCAACATGACAATTTCAACATTCTTATGTGCTCATTGTCTCCCATTTTTTGGCACCGTGATGAGAATGAGGAGGTTAGGAACATGATCAATTTTCCATTCAATTTGCTACTAGAGTCATTTTGATCAAGAATATCAAATAAAGAGCAGTTATTAATGTTTGTCTCTCGAAAAAGTCAAGAAAAATTAAAACAGCGAAGCTAACTCTATTATATGAAATCATAAAGCTATGGACCATTCTTTGAATTCGCCACATTGAGCAATGTTTTAGGTACCTGACTCAATAACTAATCAGTCATCATGTAAACGTGTATTTTAGGGAGGCTTCTGATCTTAGCTCCAAGCTAAGTCATGCCGGATGAGCTCGTGATTGGTTCACACGAAAGCAGTGTGGAGCTGATAAACGATTATGACGAGCTTATTATACTCACACTCACTGATACCTTTATATTTATGATATCAGTGACAATTTTTACCATACGGGTAGTTTTAAATTTCACGGCCTTATAATTTCATGCAGTTGCTCCACTTACGGAAACCATTAACTGTCTGCTTACAAAACATTAGTTGTTTGATATTTCGAAGCTGCACTCCTTTTCTAACTTAAGTATCATTCACATTTGGCTCGAGGACTCAGGTTTTCCGTTCTTTCGTGCAAGCTACAATTAGTCGACACTGAGAAAAAGAATCAACTTCATGGATGATACAAGTACAAGTACAAGGATTTGTTATGTAGAGAACCTTGAGGGACACGAGTCAAAAAGTATTCATCGATGCTTGTTCACATACGATAGTAGTTATACAACAGATTTCCTTTCTTTGGTTTGTACTTATTTTCTTTGCATGTTATGGTGACTCAAATTTCAGTGTAATTGCAAGAGTGAATTTTAGAGAATGTGTATATATTTTGTAGCTCTTGATTTCATGTCTATATTTATGGTAACTTATGTTGATGCTGAAACTGTCTTCCTAATAGCGATTCAATTATTTTCCAGACTTCGAAACGTCTTTAGCTTTCTCATATTTTAATCGTTCAAATGCTGTGAATGTGAGAAAAGGAATATCACTTACACAACAACTATCTCATGAACCAGTCAATTAAAACATACCCAATTGTGTCAGCATAGCATAGCGAAACTGCCAACTGACCGTATATCTTTCTTCAATATTTGTGATAAAGTTTTCACAAGGTTAATCAGTAAGGAGATAAAAAAGGGGCATAACCTAGTCTTCAAGGAAACGAATGTACGTCATTCAGGTACATAGACTAAAAAAGCATTACAAGGAAACGATTTACCCATTGCAATAAACACATAAATATTTGATAAATATACCTATATATACCTTTTTGGAAATATTATCTCAAAGTTAGACTTTTGCAATTAAAAACCATCACATACCATTTTAATTTACCGTTCGTAGGCGTGTTGATTTTGGTTAATTTTCTAACGACACCACGAAATTATGGTCATTAGTAATAGGAGTTGGACTCTTTTTTAACAGCGTCATACTGAATTCAGCAAAACAGCACGAAAAAAGCAAAAAAAGAGTCAAAGGAGCAAAAAAGCGACTTAGCAGTATTTTCGACGAATAAAAGCGCTTATATGCCCACCCTGGACTGGAATATATCAAGGAAATATATTTTTAATAAGCTATGTGGGCACCACTGACATCATAATATGAGAAATGTTCACGTGAAATATACGTTATACTATCAGTCTACCTCTTGCATTTTGCTCATTAAAAATTCGATCACAGTCAATCCTGGATTGCAAAATAAGAAAGAACAGACGTGTATGTGAAATATTATACAAGAAATATTCTCATTGACTTTCCGTTCCGGAATTTTGAGTTGGTCAGTTGAATTAAGCATAAAAATTTTCTTATCATTTTGGTCAATCAGTGCAAATAGAAGCTACGCAGATACCTAGACGTCGTAATACGAAAACGCTCACACGATTTTGCAACATATATAATAATATTAATTGTGTCTGAATGAAATTTTTTATTCTCACAAACTCAATTGATTAATCTGGAGGATGCAGTGTGTGTAGGTCAGTTGTGAGTGAATGTGCATTATTTTTATCATTAAATTGATCTCATTGCAAAACTATTGGCTTATATTTGATTGGTATCAGATCATAGTTTCCACCTTCTTCTTGTGGTGCTGATATTTCTGTGAAAAGGTGTTTCCAAATAGGTAGCTTTACATATCTTTGCTCGTTCTCAACTCATCTAAACGATGATTTAACCAAAATCCAGCAAGAGCAAGAACCAAAGGGTCAACCCAATTTTTTATTAAGTACATATATAAAGGTTTTTCCTCAAAAGGCTTATATCTGCTCAAACTGCCTAACAAGCCTCAGCCAACTCTAAAAATATAAGTTTACTCATTTCCAAACTGTATTAACAACATAACGAACTTAATTCTTGAAAACCTTCGATTTTTTAAATATGCAGCAAGAAACAAAAAAAAACAGGGACTTGATTTAACTCAAGTCACCCCGGACTCTGTCACTAATGATAGTTCAACAAAACAACTATCCTCTCAGTTGACTGAAGCACGTAAACCTCGCAAGGTAATAATACTTTGATCCGCATATTTCTAAAAATTTAGTTGCAACCATGTCAATTCAACTGACAATATTTTAACCAGAAACGGAGCGTTCCTAATTGTGCCCTTTGTAAGAACCATGGCGGATTGCTACCAACCAAAAACCACAAACGGTACTGCCCATGGAAAGACTGCAACTGTAGAAAATGCTTGCTCACTATATACCGCCGGAAAGTCGTCGCATCCCAAGTCAGTTTCCGTTGAGTTATTAACACGAAACTTTGTGTTTTATATTTAAATGCAGTATTTATGTCATTTAAATTTTTCTAGATTGCTGTTAGAAGAGCAGTGAAGCAAGACAAGGAAATGGAGAGACGGATTATGGAAATAGAGTCTATTGATAACAATCCGTGTGGTGAGGCAAAATTTTATCCTTAAAACTTAAAAACGTAGACTGCTGCTAAATTGAAGACGTTGTAAAAAAATATTTTGGAATCGCAGATTTTCGAGTCACAAGGTCACCGGAATCCAAGTATAAAATCCAAAAGTCCAAGCAAACTCAGAATAAAGCGGTTTGCGTCCCATATTCAACTGATTATAATGTACACCGGCCTTGGGAAAATATTGGGGGAGATTTTAAACTGGTAGCAAAAAAGATATTTGAAAGTAGGTAACACAAATAAGGTATAAATAAAGTATAAATATACACTAGTCGCCAATAAATATTTTATTTTAAACCAATTAGCTTGGTATGGATCCAATGCAGCCCAAATCCAGCTCCAGGTGCCAGAAAACTTTCACCTGTATACATCCCACCCAGTGGTGTTTCCTTATTAGCCGAGCTTAGGAGAAATTCGAGAGCTGATTTTTATGAGCAATAAAATTGTTAATTAGTTAAAATTAGAAATAGTCAGAAAAATAATCGGACCGACAAATAATAGAAATCGACCGATAAAAGTGACCGAAAACGTAACAGTAGAATTCTGCGATTTCTGGAAGAATAAATTTACAATTTTATTGAAATTTGTCACAATATAACACAATATTTTTTAGGTCAAAACACATCATTTTAACGTAATTTTTTAAATTATATAAAGTTTTTTTAGTTAAAAAAATATCACAATCTACAGTGGTCAGGTGCATCATTGTGGTTGAAATGGAATTTTAGGGAATGGTAAACGGAATTTTTGGAGACTCAGTTAGGTTTAATAACATTATTATACAGTAAATTAGTACTATCATTGAACTAACAGAGCTTTTTGTAGCTTTCTCGGGTCTGCCACACTTCCTCCTTTCTCCAATAGGTACTTTTCGTATCTCTGGTTATATTTGCCAATTTTTATGGCAACACCCAACTTACAAATGAACTATTTTTGAAAACAAGGGCAAGTGCATGCTGCGTCTTCCCAGTTTTCATCTTTCATTTCCAACTTCCACAACCATTTAACGCTGCTTTTGTAGCCCTCAAATGTTTTCCAGTTTTCCTTACTGTTTAGTTGTATACATTTATCAACGTCATCTTCTTTTAGTTGTGAAAATGATTGTGATAATGATGAATTCAGTTCTGTTATAAGCAGAAATTTACTTTATATTTCAGTATATTTGGTGGGGGTCCTTTCTTGTGCTCATATGATGTTTTCCTATATTAATGTATAACAAATGCGAGCTCATACTGATCTGAAGGATCCACGTACCTCTGTGCCTCCAACTCACCAGATTAAATTATTTGCAATAATTAGGAAGCGTCTCCGTCGTTCCACTTCAGATTCTGTTTCATACATAAAATATGAAGCTACGGTGCACAAATCATGCCGTCCACAGAATGTGCGTATGCATAAGTATCACATATACATGAAAAATGAATGCTATTATACGCTTCATGTTCCAACTTAGAAATATCCACATTCCTTGCTGATTTTTAGAATTGAAACTAAATGCCAAGTATAAACTAGCTGTAGTTTGCACACGTTTCATTTAACTTTGAATTGTTCAAATATAGTTTCAACTTTTTAAGCAAGTTGCAAAAGTAATGAAAATTCTGCCTTCGATCAATGACCCAATAAAAATTGAGAAACAATATCATTTACTTCGTTGCAAGTACAAGATGGAAAAACATCACTTTTTTTTGTATATTCTGTGCAAATTGAAATCAGGTCATTGAATCTGGAATCGGTTTTTTTATTGTTAACAATTTGATTTATTGTAGTAAAGAAATTAAGTTACCATTTACCGCTTGTTGTTACAGATTTGATCCTGAGATGTCAGAATTTTTACAATTGCGAATGTTGATGACTCCAGAGATGCTCAACAAATTAAAAAACCGTCCAATTAAATGTTTACATTATTTCTTAAAATTAGCTTAGATGAATATGTTGGAAGTGAGGAAGTGAATGATATTATGAATTTTTAGGATGACATGAGAGCAGGTTATTTAACAAGGTAAAAGGTATGTTTGGATGGAAAGAAATAGAGATTGTACA
>JAQGAP010003100.1:0-13183 GCA_034697805.1 Orchesella bifasciata | reverse complement strand
TTTTAAAACTGAGCTATGTACTTAATAATTATACATTTCTATGATTGTCAAAACAAAACAACTACCATGTTTCTCAGTATGTATGATAGAATCCATATTATTGAGCTCTAGTTAACAAAATGTATATATTTGGAGAAAATATGGAGAGTCTTCATTAACGGTTTTCGCAAATACTTTCCTTATATAATATAAAGATAATAATAATAGAATTCCATTCTTGGGGGTGAAAATCTGGAGAGAAAATTTTGGATATTTTTTGTTTCTTTACAAAGGCTGCTCCAATTCCGAGGCTGATGCGATTGATTACTCTGCTTTAAACAACTTAACATGCCCAAACTATCACCCAGAACGCATTAATTTCAGACGGGTGTTTCTGAGCTGTATTTCGAATTCATTTTGGGAGCAACCATCTGTTAGGAAATAAAATATAATAACATTCTAATCATGGGACCATATATTACAGTTAATATTAATTTAGCTGAAGACCTTGCTTACGTTTTAAGAGATAATTTTTTGTCTTATTACGCATATATTATGTATACCATACCACATTTAATAGTTTTACGTACATTACCTACTTACACGAACATGAAAGCTTTAGATATTGCTACTGAGAGAAAAGCTATCAATTTACAGTTATTTTATATAACATTACGAATTGCGTGATGTGCAAGCTTGTGACATTCAAGTTAAATGCATTGAATTGAAGACACCGTAAACAGATGGTATATATTTTTTTTATTATGCTATGATTTTCGTCCAGTTTGGAACACTTAAATCAAATAACGTTAGCTTTGATTCATCCGCCTTACTCGATATATTCGTCTTCAATTACATGGGGGTACGTACGTTGCCGGAATCCCAACTGCACTGCTAAATTTTGGTTTCAATGAACGACACACTTAGAAGCTAGGACTCACAATTATGATGCTTCCAAAATATTCCGTAAATAGACACATATGAAGGTCTTCATAACAATTAAGTTGCATTTTGTCATCATCATGAGAAGCTAGAAACTTCACTCTTGAACATTCCGATGATTCTCATTTATGGATTGGGTATTCCAACCTAGTTAGTAGAAAATGGAAATAAATATGTGTATATTCTCGATCGTACTTCCAATATATGGGAACAATGGGACACGCGCTCAAAAATGAGGCAGGAGCAGTATAATTAATACTAATAATCCATCGGAGGTCAAATGCAATAAATGTTTCATAAAAACAACAAAATTAGAGGATTAATTATTTTGTTGACCAACCCAACCGATGTTTACGGCGCCTTTCGGTTATACTGCTTTTTTTAAATGTATATATTACTCAAACTAATCAACTAGCGGATGATCATGGTAAATTAAAGCAAATAATTTTAATTGTTGTCTGATACGCATTATCATCTTGATTACGTGGATGCTAAATAAATTATTTACTTGTTGCCATTCATGTCAGCTTCGGGGCTAGTGAAAATAATGATATTATTTTTGTATGCGGTGCTACTAAAAAAATTTGCAAGCAGTTCGGGCTAAAAGTAATGCACAAAAATAGTAGTTGCAAGTGGCAAACTTATATAAAAGTCTGTTCTAAATCAAGCTACTGTAAAAATATTATGCATAAATTGACCAACTTCAATATTTTATTCAATCAAACAGGACCAATAATAAAAACTACTCAACACAAAGTTTCTTTCAATGTATTTGTATTCAGCGACGATGGACAGCAACTGACACAGAGTTGTTTGATTTTTTTTGTAGTCATTGAATAATTGTTGTAAGTAATATAATCAATATAACATATAATAACGTAACATATAAGTACAGTCTGTGTACTGACCAGCTAGAGAAAATAATTTGCATTAATAAGTATTTATACTCTAAATTGTAAACAGCTTTGTTAAACTATATAACGTGCTGCAAACTATACAATACAATTTTTTAATAAATCTGTTCACTTCTTTCTAAATCAAATCAAAAGTCTATAAAGTGTGTTAGTAGTTACTAAAGCATGTTAAAAAATTTCAGACTATGATGCAGAGTTTTTGTTTGTTTCATTTCAAAGGATTACTATAATTTACTATTAATATTTTTTAATCAAGTCCAGTTGATTCGATTTATTTTGGTATAGTGTAGATGATTTTGCGTGCATCTCAACAGCACTCTTTTTAAAATTTAGAATAGATTATACTTGTGAATTCGGTATTTGGAATAGTCGAATTAAGGACGACAAATCCTGCTCAGTCAATTACAAAAGGATTCACAAAATTTACTCGGGTTTACATTCTCGGACATTGGCACTTTAACAGACTACGGCTTCCAATGCCGAAAAAGCTTTTTTAGTGCAATTATTAGTGATTAATTCGGTTAGGAGGCTAGGTGCATGTGTGTAGTATAACAACTTGAAAAAATTGGGGTAATGTGAAATACTTAAGAAACCCAAGTAGCACAAGAATAAGATACAAAAAATGATTTAAAAATTTAATTTAAAATAGTGCTTAAAATCGAATATTATAAAATCAACCGAACCGTTCTTTCAATCATTAAGCATAAATTGCATCGCACCAGCATCTACAAATGTCAATGATCCACAATAATCTGAAACATACTCTTAATGAATGAATGACGCGTTTATTAAAATGTCTATGCACATTTTGCAGCTTGTTTTAATTTTAAAATCACTACCGTCTTGTTACGGAAACTTGAGAAATCATGAAGCTAATATGAAGAGTACTTATAGATGTACTACCCCTACAATTTTTGTTCTTCATGGACTGAAGGAGATTTTTGTCATTTTGTAACGTAAAAACAATTAATATCTCAACCAATAAAATTACTGTAATAGATAAAATAATAAGAAAAACAGTACAATAATATATTATTAGGACTATAGTTATTTAGCATTTAGCACAACTCTCTTTTCTATGGATGAGACAGACGTCAAAGAGCATGCTCTACCTTAATGGTAATTCCAGATTCCTCCTCCTCCTCTTCGCACATGGTAGACAAACGACGTTGTTCGTCGTCCGTCAAGGCATCCTTCTTGTTTCCACGCTTCCTTGCGTTCTTTTCCCTACTGGAGTTTAGGACAAAAGTATATACATACTCATTAAAATGTAAGCTAAATCCACGATGAGAAATGGATCCTGCGACAACTATATTCTCCAAAAGCCCGTCAACATTTTCTTTGAAAAGCTACAATAATGATTTCCCAACAGGCAAAAAAGTTATGGTGAGTGATACTGCTACTAAATTGATCAACCATTAGTGGGGAAACGTGAGACAGCAAAGTCAAGAAGTCTGGCATGAAAATGAACGGTGCTTGCTTGTCGATGGCGACTTACTCAACTAAAATTTTGTGGAACTCTAGCGAAAGCGTAAAATTGCTATCTTTGCTTTCTCCTTAAAACTAAATGTGCTACAATGAGTGAGTGTAAATACTCTAAAATTAGTAGATAAATGCTCCAATCCAATTAAACTAAAACGTTATTCGATTCATTCAGCTAGTGTGTGCGTGTCGGCTATACTTTCAGCCAGCGTCACAGTTTTGCTTCGGCAGTTGTTTTCCCAGAAAAGTCTGACACCGTGACTGAGGGAACTTTAGTTTGCATTTCTGAGCTGCTAAAACCAATAATTAAAATCAACTTTTACTGCATAGTAAAACAAATTTTGTTCAATGATTCTGCTGCACATTGGCAAAGCTAAGCTTGAACATTCTTAAAAATCACACACAATATAACACAAAGCTACTTCGGATAACATTTAGTCATGCTAAAATCATGCAGGATCAGTAATAGCTTCGATAGAATGCATAGGCATCTAGTTCCGAATACTTTCATGCAATAATTATTATTTACCAAATAAATTGGAGGCCATGCCAGTTTATATGATTTGACTGCAGCTAAAATATATAATCTACGCAATAACTTAATATGGCAAATGTTCTACATAATATTATGATATAGTTGTATGAATATGGATTGGATTTACGACAGGGTTCAACAGCCTTCGGTCACAAAAATATAGGGTATGGTTTTTGTGCAAGCAATCAGTAATTGACTAACATTTTTATTATGCGACATTCCTTAATTTAGCATAAATGTATTGACAACTGGTTGTTTGTCTATCACACTCTAAAAATGATTATTTTTTCTTCTCACCTTTTCTCTTTTGGTTTGTCTTTGTTTGCCGGAGCTTCTTTGGCATTCACATTATTTACTGTTTTCCACATACCGGTTTTGTTCACTTCCTCAGTTATGTTCACGGAACTTAGAGGAATCTTCATTACGTTCCCGTTGGCCAATGGAATGGCTAAATTTCCTGATTCGCCGATTGCCAGTTTCTGTAGAAAATTATTATGGAAGTGAAATTATATCATTAGCATTTGCGTTTTGTGCAGTTATTAAAATCCAATCAAATAAGATATTATGCAAGAAGCCGGTCAACATCCAAAGCATCTATTAGGTTAATTGCTGGCAGTGAAGCGAAATGTATGAAAATAGAGAAAGGTAGCTCGTATCGAAAGTTCTTCTCGGTGAGATTAAAGAGAAAGCGTATTAGAATGACGAGACACAATCAGAAAATAAATGTAGGGCATAAATCAACCCGTGAACACACACCTCGTCGTTTGTCTGCTATACAGGTTGGCCAAATCCAGGATTATACATACATACAAATTGGAAAAGAGGTAAGATTAGCAAAACGATTCAGCAGCAAGTACTTTTTACGTCCGTCACGAACTCATTTTCCATATTGATAACATTGTAAATATTGACGTTGGCTGTCCAAAGAGTGGACTTCCAAAACCAAACCACCATGATCATAAAAGCTTTTCTATTATTACTGTAGGTTGCCAAGTTTATAAAGACTACCACGAAAAGGAGCTACCCCATTTACCCTTTGCGAAAGCTTTTGTAAAAAAGCTACTTTGTAAATACGAAAGAGCGAAATAAGAAAAAAATAGGTGAATTGCTTTACTAATCAGCGCAACAGCACATGGGAGCTGCTAAAGGTCTATAATGATATTGTGAACGATGCTTTTCGGTCTTGAGGTTAACAGATTATCTTCGAGTTGAAATTGAATGTTTTTTTTGCTTTAAATCAAACAAGACAGAAAAGACCTGGTGCATTTATTTTGCAGTTCTACAGGTGATGGTGAAAGCCTGTCGCTGACAGCTTTTGTAAGGTGGGAATAATACAACATGGAAATAACAAATGACTTAGCTGTCGGGGTCATTACATGAGATGGTGATCTTACATCGTGCTGTTCCATTTCCGCTTTTTTCAACTCTTCTTCATGCTGCCTTCGTTTCGTACTTTCCGGCATGACATCGTCCAAAATTTTCAATTCTCGTTGGGTAAAAAAGAAATCCAACAGTTTCCTCACCACAATCATTACAACCAACTGAAAGAAACAAGTAAATTAATTAGAGTCCTAGCTTAAAATATTTTATATGACAATTAGAAAGAAGTTGCTTACCATGAGTGGAAACAAAATTGAGGTAGACTTAAAGGATTTAATAAGCCATAACATTATTAAACAAGCTAGTTGTATTAAAGTAAATATATGGACTCTCAGCAATGGAACCTATAATAAATACAAAAACATTCATGTCATATGCATTCTGAATTATTACGATTTAGCAAGTAATAGCAACAGTAGTCGACGTATTTACCTGCCGCAAAAATATAAAGTCTGGCTGATACTTTGTAGGCATAAACATAATTAAAATCCTATCGAAAAACTGCATCCCTTTCAAGGAAGCGAAACCCATATAGAGGAAGACACCGTATAGCACTGGCATTGGGATATTCTTCAATAATGGAGTCATCAACACTGAGAAACCTATCATGATGAAAATCCCGATGTGCGTTGCACGCTGTTCTCGCACACCCAAAAACTGGGGTTTTTCTCCCGGAGCAGCGGATTCGGATTCCATTTTCAGAGAGTTGACGTGATTCATGGACAACACGGTTGCAGCGACGAACCATGGAATGCCCATGACAGAACAAATTCCGATCAGAATGGCAAGAACGAATAAATCCAAATGGTAGCCACACCCTTTCTGCAATTGAAGTAAAAAAGTGATGCATGAAAATGAAATCTTTCAAACTATACTCGTAATAAGGCTCTCTGACAATCGTACGATACCTTAAGTTTATGTTCCTTTCGATTAATGATGACTGCTGTGATTTGCTGATCCATAAAGATTAAAATAGTAGCAAGAAGAGCTGGTAGTGGAGCTACAAACAATGTCCAAATGGGGTTTCCTCCAAATGGATTGATTACCCAGCCTCGAGATGGTAACGTGGGCTCAAATCTCTCAGGTACCTGAAGTTTTGGAGTTCTCAACCCCATGATCAAATCAGCAGCAGACATGCTGATAATCGCGATCACAACTGCAAAGTCGCTTATTATAGAACGCACCTGGAACCAAAAAACTCAATAATTATGCATCCCATTTAAATACTATGGAATAATTAGGTCAATCGTCCAATCATAGTACCTTCGTTGGGAAGAAAGAAGAAGTTTTGAAGTCCTTGAGCAATATTGAAATACAGAAAGTTCCAAGGAACAATATAACCGACATCAAGAATACGTCTGGAAAATACTTACAGCCAGCCCCAATCAGCTCTCCATGGTAGGGCTAAACCAACAATGGAATAACGGAAACATTATACACGTGTTAAAAATATTGAGCGTATTTTACAGCAATACACAAGGTCATAAGTGAACTACGAATATAGGATAATACAACATACCGCTTTTGTACACTCGGTGAATTTCACTTCATCCCAAGTAATATTTGCAGTATCTGGGTAACTTTCGTTGGGTTTGCATTCACAGGAATAACCACCACCGATGTCGGCATGCTTATTAACAGGAAATTTTTTGCCGATTTCTGCAACGTTCTTGACAGCCTGTACATTATTATTAGTTCTTATTAGTTCCCCACAATTGCTCACAAATTATTAAACATTTATATATCCGGTAAGAAAATAATTGGAAACATGCCTCGACCATGAAAATGAGTGCGATGAGGGTAGCGAAATTTTCTTCTGTGAAACGAGTGATATAACAAACGAAAGCACTTGCATCAAGTGCAACCAGAAGAACTAGTATAACGGATACCCATAAACCAATCCACAGTCGAAACTCTAAATAATTCAGATCATGACTCCTGGAAAAATTAGTAACAAGGAGTACGTTAGCAGAGCTTGTTTGGATATTTCAATGTAATTATGTTGCATAAATGCAGTACTTACTCGCAAAACTGCACCAATATCGTTTCAAACACCAAAACTGGCCCTGTCGATCCCAAAATGGTGAGGGGCTGACCGGAAAAGAAACCATAGCCAAGACCACAAACAAAACCTGAAACTAGTGATTCAATAGCTGCCATGTTATTATGTGTCGCCTTCCCTAGCAGACCTCCGAATGTGATGATGGGAGTGAGGCAGGCAAAGTACAGAAACAGCCAACTGGCTAGACATTGGGTTGCAAACGCATCCTTAAAGTCTGACCAATACCTGGATAACGAGAATGGATTATCTTACAAAAATATCATGGGGAAAAAGATGCCAATGTATAAAATATTGGGCATCATCCCCTACTAACCATGGCGCTTTTCTCTTGATGTCATTGACTAAGCCTCCAAATAGTCTGCCAGTTCTTGTTAGCCCGGATTCTTCTCTTTGCTTCTCTTCTTCCTCTTCTTCATTAACCTCGTCTTTCGGAGCCTCGGGTCTCTTTCTAGGATCCTAGAAAGGTTTTGAAAATAAATCGTGTTTATAGAAACTATATAATTATTGTTAATTTGTTGGCAAACAATAAAGTCTACAGCTAAACAACTTACTTGTGATGGAATAGCAGCAGGAGGTTCGATTCGTATGCTGGGATCCCATTCACCAGGAGGGAGAACAGTCACCGCATCTAAAAACTCATCAACTCCTGCCAAGAGATGACCTCGATTCTTTGCTTTGTACGCTACATCGTGGAAAACTTCATCAGACATTAATGTGGCCATCGCTCGACCGACTTCATGATAACGACTTATTCCACCCTATTTAACAAATTAAATCTGTTGCAACACATTTCAACTGAGGGGGTTAACCTGCTTAATAAATCCTATGCATCTTTCTTACCATGGGCCCCAGCAAAACAAACAAAAAGCGTGTTGGAACGGGTACTTCAGTCAGATCTCCCAAGTGGACCGACTGAGAAAGGCGAACAAAGGCTGAAAGAGGTTTCTCAAGGAAATCCACTTCACCAACCAGAATATTAGAAGCCTCGGCTCCCGCAGGAATTTTTCGCATAAAGTGCGTGTTTCCCTAAAAATCAGTTTAAAATAAAAATTGTTCATCCTAAGCTATGCTAACAGTAAATAATATCCCAGTCCTAAACTAATATGCAAACCTTGTTAGGATGGTTATCACTGTTCTCCAGATTTCCTCCGCTTTGATTTCTTCCCAGTGATCCTCCACTAGGGCTTCTTTCCAAGTTGCTCCCGGTGCTTTCAACGGTTGGAACATTAGTATTACCTGAAAATTTCAGCAAAATAAACTTACAGTGCCCCGTTACTCTCAAATTTTTTTTACATGGATGATGATGGACATGAAAATATTGAGCTATTTTCATTCTACAAAATAATGAATCAGACAGAACAATTTCAAAACACAAACTTCAATCATTTCAGTCATTTTGTAATTCGCATATCAAGAAAAACTTTATCGTAAATTATGCATTCCTCTCGTTGGGCTTTTGTGTAAGTAATTAATTAGTCAACGGTCAAGTTTAGTGAAGCATGAACATCAAGTTCCAATAAGCATATATTATGATTATGCTTTTAAGAGACTGACACCGAGATTAGTAACTCAAAATGCAGAATTGAGTATTATTTTTAGACGCTGCTTTAATATATTATTTTATGAACTACTCTCAAAATAGTTAAATTTCCCAAGTTTTCTTCAGCTTTAGTTATGAAAAGCAGAAAAGCATACATACATAAAGAACCTCTTTACGGTTATTCCAACGCATGGCAAAACTTTTAGTGTATATTGGATGCTGGAGCAGTAACTTTTGGTATTATACGAACATCAATGTACTTAGGAAATGAGTTTATCAGTTTTTCACATCACATCGTGAGAAAGCAAGTTAACGAACAAGCTTAAGTTGTGAAATATACATAAAATATATATACACATTATGGATCGATCAATCTACACCAACGCGAACGTGGTATAAACCTGATATATTATATTATCTTCCTCCAATGTTGACTGTAGGACAAATGAACACAACCACTAGGATAGAAACTGAAGCATTTCTCCGAACACAAAATTCTTTTCCTGACTCAGAAAAACGCACACCAAAAAAGGGCGAGTTCGTTCACACCGCGAACAAAGCACGACTTCCAGGGAAGGAAAAAGGATCAAAGATTTTTTTTGTTAGGAGGAGAAAGAAATGCAAACATCTTTTATTAGGCTACAAGAAAATGTAGAAGCAAACAACTCGGCAAAATTAGAAGCTACGAAAAAAAGTTTACCAGGAATAGAAAGAAAACGGCCCAAAGTTTTAGGAAGTGAGGACGATATGCTGTCCACAAATGATGCGGAATCTAAAGTATCCCCTGTCTCCTCAACTGGCAATTAAAATAATAGTAATAATTGTCTGAAAATTCCTTCAGACTTCTGAAACAATATTGCTGTTCTCTGTTTCTTTTAACTTTTATTGCAGTAGTGATGAGTTTGTCGGATGTTGAGGGTACAATAAGTTAAATTTGGAAGTTGATGCAAGGTCAATTAAAACAAAAAGACATGCAGTTTATAATACGAAAGGATTAGTTCAGTTTATTTTGAGCCATTCAATAAATTATGTATGTAAAACTAAATTCTAACAGAACTCCGAACATCTGTCATCTCATTTGTAAGACTGGCCATCTACTCAGCCTTGCTTTGTTTAAAGTTTAAATTTGCAGAGCAAATAAACTTTCTTCACTTTCAATATTTACCGACGGGACATTCCACCGCTTCTGACTAAAGAATTTCATTCCCTCGACGATAATTCTCTTTGCTTGCAGGAATCGCTTTCAAACAGACTGAAACAGAAGCGTATGGTGAAAGGAGAGTAAAGAAAGCATCACATCTCCCCTGGCACATTAATGTTTAGCGAACGTACACGATACACAATATACATCATAGAACTAAATCTCGAATCACCCAGCTTATATGTAACTATACAATAGGCAGAAGTATGAATTAGGCTTAATCGTGGAAAGACCACTTAAGATTAATCGTTATAAGTTTGAAGCTATATTTACAGCTATTCTAACTACGTTCAGCAAACTATTTTGCTAGCTTGATATACGGTTAAACGAGTGTTTTAATAACGATAATTACACACTTTTACGTTGAAACAACTAGTCCAGTAGACAACGCTCCTACTTTCAAGCTTAGAGAAAATTATTTACAGATGAAGTTCTAGAAAGGAATAAATTATCATTCTATCACATTTCCATCACCTCGCCTATCTATCCACCATCCGTTTATACATACCGAAGATGGAACAGCGTCTTTCTAAATTAATGAACGCTAATTTTATAAGCTCATCCTATTATGAAATTGGAAGAGAGATTATAAAGTGGGTAAAGTATCGTTTAGCTCCAGACTAACGGATATTAATAACTAGCGAAATGTACTAATATTATTTTCTAACTTGCAAATAACAAGGAGTTTAAAGAGTCGAAGTGAAATTTTTGTGCAGTACTATTTATGTTAATATGTACAGCATTCAGAAAGAAACAAGTCGGGGATCTACGGTGTCAAAAATTATAAGAACTTGAAGCTCGGTATGTGTGTTGACTGTAGTCGATAGAGATACTATGTTAATAGGGAACTGCGTACATACGCCTATGTACCCATTAACGGTACAATACATTCACTGTGTTCGTAATAAAGTTGATTGCAAGGGAAAATAAACAGACTGACAAACTGAAACTTGGAATTGAAAAACATTGAAAAATGACAGAAACTACAACAAAAATAATGTGATTTAACATATGTGCCTCCGCAGTGAGTTAAAAAAGAAACTAAATAACGGAAAAATTATAATGACTGAAATGATACTTTTTCGGCATGAAAAGCGATTCAAGTTGATGTACCTGGTACGCTAAGAAATTGTCCTTTCACGTCAGTATTGCTCGCATTAGGACTTGCACCTGAAGGACTTCCGGTTTTACCACTGCTTTTCTTTTCTTTGTCCTTTTCCACGAAACCTACCAATCATTGGATGTGGTTATCTTTGATCATTGGAAGAAAGCATTGCAGATTCCACTGAACTGAGTTTACGTAGGGATGCCATTATGCATAAGCATGTCACATCAAAAGAGAGTGGGCTCTTTCACGGTTTGAGAATACCGTTTTGGCAGACTAACTGCGCAGTACAAAGAGGAGCAGAATTGGTCACAGATAAAAGAAAATATTGTGACTTGAATTATTTTTTCCCAATTTCATTCTACCGACTGATCCGTTCGTGAGTATTTGTAGAAGTGAGCCCAATATATAAAGTATTGACTTGTTATTAGTTTCATCATTCAAAAAGTAGCATAATATCATCCGCCGCAAGTTAATAAAACATTCAAAAAACATGAAATGCATGGTAAAGTGGGGTTAAGTAAGAAACGTGTAGGCGAGTAGAGCTAGCAAGTTAATTCAATTAGAGAGAGAAGACAGTACTTGTATGTCTTATATATTCGTGCTTTTTAAAACATGGGAAGAAGAAGTGTTCTTATTTCTATTAATAATCTCCAAAACGTCCCCCGAAGATTTTTATGAAATGAGAAAAATAGGAACACAGTTACATCAATATTCCGATTCCGACGCTGATATGATTGATATTTAAACATCAGAGCATACAAAATACATGATAATAATGTATAAATAAAGCGATATGTTGTAAGTGTCAACATTTTGTATATGATAAAAAAAAGTGTCAAAATTAGAACGTACTTTTACTCGAGGAATGACTTTTTCCAATTTCCGCCAACGAGCGAATGATCGGAAGCCTGGACATGTTGCTGCTAGAGTTGTTATGATGGTGGCTTTTGCTCTTATCATGAAGATGACGATGACGCCGAAGGAGTGCTTCCCGAACTTTATCTCTGATGGTGGAATCCAAATGTCCTGCACTTATCATGTTGTCCAAGATAAGATCTGCAATTTGATCTAGCGAGGACGCTTCCATGTCAAGCATGACTATATTGTTGAGCAATAAACTACGGAGTTCAAACAAAGAGTGAAGGGAGAGGGTGGCTACGTGCGGTTTTGACCAACGGTTTCCTCCTTCTTCCACATCTTCCTCGAACTTTATCCATCTTTAAATGGAAATGTAAAAGAAACGATGACATTTTGGGAATTGATGGTCTGTGTCGGACGTTACGCGTACACACATTTATCTCTGTCTCGATACATTTCCGTCTCATTCTAATTTGATTACAAGCCAAGTACAACTTTACCTGGCAGTCTCTTTCCATTCCATTTCACCTCCATCTTGAACAAGTTCCTCCATTTCGGAGAACAAAGGATGTGACTCATGGGCGTCATCGTCACACTCCTCACCCAAAATAAACTGGACCCGCTGTGCAGGAGGAGTAACTGTAAATAATTGTTGGATATAAATGATTATAGGAAAGATTTTTTTAAAGTTTTGCATGTACATAGAAAAATCAACAATTAGGTAATTAATACATACCATATTATATATTATGTACAAAATATTTAACATAGTTTATAACTGGCTTGCTTGCATGAAACCAGTTTAAAATGTAATGTTGAGAATTTACAATAACATTTACAAACTTTCAACTAAGATTTCACAAGGATTTTTACTGCAATTTTGCTGGAGGGGTGTTAATTATAGCCTTCTGGTGTCTTTGATCTGGAAAATTGTCATTTCCCATTAAAATCTACAAATTACTTTCATACAAACTCTGACCAAGTATGCAAGCAAATAATATAAAACCTTATTCGGTTAAAAAATTGCCACGTAATGATGAGATCTCTGTAAGTGCCACTATCAAAAATTGAGCCGTTTGAAAATCATGAGATTTTCGTTCTAGAAAAGCCATGCGATAAAGACAGAAAATGTTATCAAATTTTCTTCAGTCCGACAAGTGATAATTAGTGCACAGATCAACA
>JAQGAP010003099.1:0-13183 GCA_034697805.1 Orchesella bifasciata | reverse complement strand
GTTACTTCTACGTTGCATTTTAGTGGATCTTTCCACTGTGGGCCTTTCCACCATTTATTGAGGTGGTTTCTACGAACCCTTGTAGATTGGGTACAGCTTTCTAACAAATGACAAACGGTTTATTTCAAACAAAAAATATTGGCATTCATTTCGGCGGTCAAGAAAGGAAATTTTCTTTGATTTTTTTGGAATTACTCAAATGTCATGAAGGAGCAATTTTCTCATGAAAAAAATCGTCAATCATTACATTTATTTATTTGTTCTAGACGACTACTTTCTATTTCTTCTGGCCACCGAATTACCACGATTACGATCGTTTTGAAGTGTGTAATGCCCATACGTGGCTTGGTTATGCATGATTCAATATTTAGTATGAAAAAGTCGAGGTTTGTGTTGAGGGTGTAAACATGCGTATTGTGCAAGTTTCTGCAATCGAAATTACTATACTTTTCTAGTTTCGTTGGTTTTTGTGTGGTTTACCAATTTACATTGTAGTACAGGTTTTTCCATCGTGTTTAACATTCAAAGGGGGTACATTTACTTATGCTACACACACCTGTCCAACAATGCAATTTTTCTTTTCTAACGATTATTTTGGTCTAGTTTATCATTACGATATGATATGATTATAGTAAAAACCAGAGTGCTTTTTAATTTCAAAATGAGCTGTTTTCTCCTCTGAAAAATGTTGGATAAGCAAATGAATTAGCCACAAAGAAATTGTTGGTTTTGCACAAGATGTAATGTATAGTAATACAACAAACCAAGGGTGTTTTGTGGCTACAGCCAAAAGAAGAAATCAAGTTGGTGGGCGTTCGTTTGACTTGGCGGCGAGGGTATTTGGGATTTCTTTTTACATAATCATATCATTTCTCTCCTAATAATTTGACGCATATGCTCGTTAAGAATAGGCTACGCTTATTTTTCAGGATGATAAAAGTAGTACCAAATAAAAAATTTCATGGGAATTAAATAAAAATTATTTTGAGAAAAGATGCTCATGATAGAATGATAGCGGACATGCGATATACGATGAATAATGTTGGTCACATTTACGAAAAAAAATAATTCAACAGGATATAGCAGAGTAGTCAAGTAAATTGTTAACTTATTTTACACTTAAATCTACAGTTGAGTTCGACGGACAGACATAATGTTTTTGTGTAATGAAAGGGTGTGTTTCAACCTATCTACACAATAAATAAACAGTTTTTGAAAATGATATTATAGCACTACTGACCGAGAGAGAGAGAGAGAGAGGTTTCAAGCAAGCAGAGTTGAGCTTTTTACGAGTAAAATGCTAAACTCGTTCTACTCACTGAACTTGATCATCATTTCACATATATGATGATAGGATGAGGATCATTTTTAGTAGAAACTGTACCATCTAACCCTTTGCTACATCGTCTCATTCATATGAAGGAATAGCAACAATTCAAGATTGCATGTATGATAAAAACAAGCTTGGTTGCTATTGTGCAGTGAGATGAGCATATCTTGAAATGATATCGTATGATATTCTTACTCAAATTAACACCATCTTCTGCAACGCTGTAACATGCACGCAATGCATTTTAAATCCCTTCCTTATGATGAGCATCATGTAAAGAATTTTGTTGCCTTTTGGCCTTCCTTGGCCTTTAAATGATGATGGTATGGTATGCATTTCAAACAAAAATCGAAACGAAGGGTCTATATCAAAAGTCTTGACTGTAAAGGGTTTCTTATTATTAGTAAGTGAAGTGTTGGGATGAACTCATCATATTATCGACTTGTCTCAAGAACCGTAATTCATTAAACTCACGATGATTATGGAAGGACAGCAACGAAGGTGTAAATTAGGATGAAATAAGTTTAAAATTAATAAAAAATATTATTCAATCTCAAGTGAAACACATTTGTCAGTGATTCGGAGCATGGATATACAGTCAATTGTCAGTTTAGTGTGATTAAAAGTGTGTTTAAGTGAAAAGTGCAAAAATGCATCTCGTGAAGTTACCAACTTATCGGAAAGGACTTCCTGAGTCCATCAGTTTTACTACCATTGTGATAGCAACGTGTCTTTTATACCTGGTAATTAATAATGTGCAGATATGTTAATCTCCTAAATTTAGGGAAAATCTTTGTGCTAATTTTGTATCTAATTGCGCCGGAACTATAGAGTGGAATGGTGGAAGGAAATCCATCCGACTGGAGAACGACCGTGCCAAAGAACAAAGTTCAGCAAGCGCCGTATTACCATCATCATCAACATCATGTTCATGCAACAGGTATGTACACCATTTCCTACTGCTCCATATAATAGTATAGAATGCATGAAAAAGTGGTATAGTATAATATAACGTCAAGTTCAAGGTGAGCATGTTTTCAGCAAAGCTTCACTTCAAATTCGCATCATACCTATCCTAACGGTTTATGCAGGTCTTTACTTTACAATTTTCGCTTTCACTTACCCACCTATTATAGTTTGTTTTTAAGTCTTGCATATTCTTGGCAAACAATTATCTCGATTTTGTTGGCTTGGGCTTATGAATGCAAAGTACAACTAGACTGTGATGTTGAGCAATTTTAAATTATAGTTTGACACATTCTAAAAAATTTGTTGGGAGTAAAAAAGTGAAGATGAGATTGCGATTAAGTATACATAAGTGTGTGTGCGTGTCAAGCCGTCATAGAACGCAAAACTTTCTTCTCTGCCTGTGAGACTACTTGACTCTTCTCGTTCTCACCTATTTGGGTAGACAAGACAAACGCATGTTGACTGCAATTACAATGAGTGCTATTTAAAATGAGATAAACAAATAAAATACCCTAAAATTAAAGAGTACAGGAAAATTACGAAAGCTAGAAAAACCCTGGTATTAAAATGGAATAACAAAATAATGCTTAGTTTTCGCTGTTACTTCATTTGCACTGTCAATGTCACAAATAACTATTATCCTCAATTGTCCGGCTATTGACCTTTGATTCGGTAATTTGCCTAGAAAAGAAAGAAAACGTAATTTTTGCAATATGCTTGAGTATGCAACGAAACGGAAATTGCAACCTATAACCCTGCCATTTATTCAGACACAACATGATTTCAATTTGTTCTTTAGCCTGTAATATGCATATTTTTTATAAACACACAGGAGTAATAAGTAACAACGCTTAAGGATGTAATTTGTATGTAGGTACACATGTAAAATTTCAAAATGTTGTTCTAGTTTTTATTGCCTAAAAAATCGTATCCGTAAAAAATTATGTTAAGCATAAAATAGTCTATAGGAAGATAAAGAATGTATAGCAGAATAAAATAGTCTATAGGAAGATAAAGAATGTATAGCAGAATAAAATAGTCTATAGGAAGATAAAAAATGAATAGAGACGATTTATGATGATTTATGAGTTCTACAACTATGCATGTATGAACAACACGTGCATGTATCGTTTGTTTAGTACCGGCTCTTTTTATGCTTAAAACTAAGCTATCGATTTATCGATAAGGAAGAGGCGCTTGGTTGAGTTTAGTTAGTATAATTCTCTATAATATCTATGTATCCCTAATTAAGAGTTTAATTGTAGCTTCTGTGCTTTCTCAACCGAACCTAGTTGATGTTGATAACCCAAACAAACACGGAGGAAGGGGAAGGTTGATTGAATCTTTGTTAGAAAATTTAAAAATTTGAAAATAAATTATCACAATTTTAAATGTGTTCCTCAGGCAAAGAAGCGTGTTGATTAGGTCGGGAGATATGATCTAAAAATCTTCCTCAAAAAATTAAAAATGCCCCTTTAAAATTTGTAAATAAAAAAATCAAATTCTTTCTCTATTTCTTATTCCAGATCCATTACCATCAGCACGGTCGGAATTTTCCAATCATCATAACCACCAGCACTCACCATCACCAACCTTTACATCTCGCGTGAGTGATCCGCGCATGGGTTATTTTTATGCTGACACCACTTCAGCCTCATCACTGGTTCCAAAACCAAGGTCTCTCCCAACTTCTACCTCAACCAGAAAAGCTAAACGTGAAAGCCACACCAACAGAAATGCAGTAGTTACCAAAAGAAGTCATGAAGAGAGTGGAACCAGCCGAACATTTTTCATTACACCATTTCTCGCCACAATGGCCCCAGTGTTCCTCGCCCAAATGTTTGGAATGTCAATGATACCTGCGGCAGGGCTCATTCTCCTCCCTGTCTTTCTCCTCCCGCTTGCATTGACGATGGCTGTGTTTTTGGTTTAAAAATTTTGTTCAGCCCCATTTACACAAGACTTAGACACTTTTTGTAGAACTTGTCCATAATATTTATTTCATGTTGTAGTAAAATATAAATTATAGTAATAAAATGGTTTTAAAAGGAAGTTTTTTCAATCCCCTTCAATATTTCCATTTGTCCTCGTCTCCTCTTCGATAAAAGTGAGCCAAGTCCACCCGAATCGCTATCGTTGGAATCCCCTCCGGTTTTTCGGCTGTTGAAATTAATGTACAGGAAGTGGTAGAGGGCAGCGATGAGACCGAAAATAAAGTGGAGGATCATCAGGCCTGTCGTGACGATGTCCCATGTGCTCCCGAAAACCCAGTAGGATTTTAGATAGTTCAAAGGATTGGTTGTCGAATCGGTTCCACCGGCACTTGCAAAAGCGCTGTTGCTGACAATTGACATTTTTGTTTCTAAAAAATGTAATTTGTATGGGGTAGCGTAACACGGGCACTGTTTCACTTCTTGAGACTTCAAAAACTGAAAACGTGAGTTGGGTTCATGATTGAAAGGGAAAGTGAAGAGTAGCAAAAAGTGTCATTAGTTTTTGCATACATAATTTATCAATACGTATTGGAAAAAGTACTCAACGTGCATTCTAACTCTCACTTTTTTAAACGGTACCGTTACACATAATATTTAATCTCACTGAAAAACGAAGGTGAAGTAAAAAGTATAATTTCACTGAAAATATCCAGAGACTAGGAATGACGATGGTTTTGACCAGTTTTACAGGTAGGTGTATGTATTGTATAAAATCCTTCAAATGTGTTGGAGGTATAGGAGTGTATTTATATAAATATAATAATTGTTTAATTTTAAATGTATTCAATTGTCTGACATTTTTATTATTCGAAGATTAGATAATATGAAAGTCATAAAGTATACAATGTGCTCAAGCTGAAAAGGATTCACTCAATTATCAAAAGATGCTCAAACTGAAGAGTAAAACGTGGTCGTCAAACGGTGACCTTGCATTGAATTCTATTCCACTCCATCGCAATATTCCAGGTCTGATCATCGGGTTGAACTATTCCTTCTTATAAATATGATACATGCAAATTAATGTTTTGAAAAGTAATCAAGTTATATGGTTTTGCCACAATATAATTATTTTATTTGAACATAAACTATCAGTTAATATGTAACGTTATCACAAAACGTGTGCATTACGCACACTTCCACAACAATGAAAGTTTAGTAGAAGAAGAGAGTCCAAAAATGTACCAACAACGCCAGATAAAAATAAATTACCATCTCATAATTATTTCTAGATTCTCAACATCCCCCAACCAACTGCAACAAGGAACATTATGCTAAATAGTGACTTGGCTTTGATCCCAGCTGCCGACGTTGTGCAGTAGTCAAAATCTCTAATCAATTTATTCTCTTTCGATCTTTCCCCTTCAGACAGCTCATCGCAGAGCCCCACACTCGTGTCCTGGAAGAGCAAGTTCTTATTCCCATAGTAAGGACCAAACAGCCTCAATACCAGCTCAGATTTTCCACCTTGTCTGAATATATCCTGGGCTTTGAGGATACTCAGCCTGGAATCTTCCCTCTCCACAATGACATCCTCATCACCTCCCCTCGCCATTACCTTTTGAGGGGAAACCCGTCCCCAGTTACACTCCCTAAATTTTGCCAGCTCCGTTACCGTTCCGTTTGGACACAACAACTTCATCTTATCTAGCTTTAGATCACTTCCAATCGTTTTCAGATGAAGACCCACGTGGTCCAAAAACGCCACATCTGCCACCTTATCTTGTAAGCAGCGGAGGGCTCCCAGATCTCCATAATATCTCTCGGAATTATCATCCGCACAAACTGTTTCAGCAGTTTGGGCTTTAGCTCCTCCAGGTCCGTCACCATCTCCAGCGCAAAGCGAACAAAGGGAGGCTGGCAACCAATCCATTCCCAAAGCAGGATCTTTCGCACCAGGAACACAGCTTTGATTGTTAAAGTACCTCCCTAATTCAATAGTGGAACCACAAATTGGACCGGATATTTCAACCATTTCCCGTAAAACACTTAAAGGGGCATTCCACCCAGCTACGCTTCTCACTGAGCCATGACAAGACCTTCTCCCCCTCAAGTTCGAGATGTTTCTGAACTCCCCCGCTATTTCCGAACGGATCACTGCCACAGCGTAGCGATAAGGGGCACTCTGTTCTCTTTTCTCCACATCCGTTTCTTCCACCTCACTCAAAATGGGGACTAGCTGAAGCTTTTTCTGAGCTCGGTCGCTGTCTTTAGCTGATAACACAACGACATCCGCTTCACCCCTCGAAACCTTCTCTGCACAGTCCCAAGCGCTTTCCCCCAAAATGCAGGAGAAACCTGGCAAAATTCTCTGACCCATTGATGCCATCCGCAGTGCAGTACACTTTAATTTTTCCACTTCACTCCGAACACAAAAGCGAATGGTTTTCTTTGTAGCGCAGGAAGGCTTCTCAATTGTCACAGTAAAGTTCCTCAAGTTGAGATAAACAGAAGGGCTGATCGTTTTCACTCGATGAGGCTCATAATTGAATTCCACATCACCTATTTTCTGAAATTCTAGAACGGAAGAGATCCACTGCGGAACTATGTTAGTTACCTGTCCAGATTCTTGAGCGATTTTTCTAAAGAGGGTAATTTGATCCTGAAGATCTTTCACTTGGGAAGCACTACTTCCAATTCTGCTTGAAGCTACAAAAGCCTTCCAAGGTCGTTTTGCCCAAGAGCAAGTCTTATCCGTTGTAAGGGGCAAGGTTGATCCATCCCAACAGAGAAGCTCGTACTCATTTGTTATTCCCAAGGGAGTTGAATCTTTCAATTTAAAAAACTTGTCAACTGCGTCCATTTTCGTCCATGCGACATCTCCTCCATTCTCAGTGAGACAGCGGAGGGCTCCATCGTAATTGGAGTAGGGATCATCTTTTGCACAAGTTGAGGGGTCTTTACATAATGCGCAGAGTTTGGAATACGTTTGCTTTAGCCGCTTATCAGTTTCCTTTTCAGGGACCCAAGAGCCTGGAGCACAGGCAGAGTCAAAGTAACTTGCAACTGCATTCAAGTCTCGCTCTGGGGTGGGGGCTGTGATCTGCTCACAGAGTGGGGGAAGCTCCCCTTTTTCCATGAGGTGAGAAAAGGGTACCTTCCAACCTGCATTGCGACCAAAGCCAGTATGACAAGAGCGTTTCCCTTTGAGTGCAGACACTGAAGTTATTCCCGAACTTTTGCGAATTACTGCTACTGGCTCGTATCGGAAATCACGGTTGGAGAATTCTTCAGACCGGATTTCTCCGAGAATTACAAAACCACTTTTTTGGAAGCGATTTGCCACATAAATCTCCTCTGGCTCGAGGGGTATGAAGTCTGCTTCATCCTTCACAATTTTCTCGATGCAAGCAATCCTTTTAAAAAAATTGCAAATTCGACACAAACATTAAAATCAGTTTGAAACCCCCCATCAAACATACATGCCGCCTCCACATTTCATAGACTTACTTATCGGTTGCATGAACACAAACAATCCTCCCCAGCTTTGGGTGTCCATCCTCCACCATTGAGAGGCACTGCGCATAATTCACTTCTGGAACGCATATTCTGACTGCAAATTAAGCATAAAATTATAGCAAATTCACTCATGAACAATTTCAGTCACCATAATTTTGTATCATTTTGACTCACAATGCGTTTGATTCTGATTTCCACCTCCTTCCGCAGCCACCACAACTGAGGTTGGGCCACCAAGCCCACATAGGAGCACACTCACCACAATCAAAACAGGTAGCTTGGTCACCCGCATAATAACTATATTTATAAGCACAACCACTACTTTAATGACACATTGACTTGACCAGACTATAATCCAAGACGACTCACGATATTACACACTTTTTCTTCACAAATTTGATTAATATTCCATATGCTTCATCTTCACCATTAAAAACTTCGACTCTTATTTCATCACCTCTCCATCCTGCTGTTCCCCGTCCTAATTTCAACAACAGTGCCACGTCGCCAATAATTATTCGCCGAAAAGGATTTTAAAATTCATGAGATTTCATGACTCCTCACAAACAACTTGATCACCACAATTTTTCCCGTGTGCTATGCATGCACGCTCACAAAAACTCAACTGGATTGATTTGGAATGGAAAACCGGAGAAGCTGACAAGCTGCAAAATGTTACTTCCCAAAACTTTATGATTTATGTGCTAAGTAAAAATGATAATTTATTTCAGGTGCGAAGCCTAATTTCCATGTAATGAGTGTGCTCAGGCATGAAATGAATGAGTTGATTCTTCTCCAAGCACCAAACGCTAAGTAATTAGATGGATCCAACTGCGAGACTCATCATCATCATCATGATATCAATATCATCTCATGTTTTTCGACTGCCTCATATAAACTATATTGGTTTGAAGCAAAAAGCAATGTGAATGTGATGTATCACGGTAGTCTTAAATTATCTTGTCTACTTTTGTATAATATTTGTGTTAAGAAGATTTTCTAGGTAGTTAACATTCATCAGGCTTTACATGCATAGCGACCTCGTCTTGTAAACGAAACAGGTTGTTTTTATTATCCATTTCCATCCACTTTTTATGTAGTCAACAAAGCCGATAAACATTCTCACAACATCAAAGCAAATACTTGGGATAGAGATTCTCTATTAGAGAAGCACATTTATATAAGCACTCGACTTGAGAAGACGTCACAGGCTCGAGCAAAGCCCAAGGAAAAGAGAAGAACTTGTTTCATTCCTACAGCCAGAGGTTATGGATGAATTCTTTTAAGCAAAAAATGAGATTGATCGCTGAGAAGTTGAAAGCATGAATTCCTTATTTGTATCTTACACTTGTGTACATTTTTTTGTTCAATGAGGCATTCACTTATCAACCATCTGCATCTTGAAAAACAAGATGGGTATATGGGATTACGAGCGTATAATCGCTGGGTTTTTTGTCGTTGTTACTGAGAACTTGAAAATATGAAACTCATCATCCTCATCCTCGTTGGTGGGTTACTTGGGAATGGGTAGAAGGATCAACAGGGTCAATAGGATTTTGTTGATAAAAAATATACTTGGTTGTAGGTAGTGTACCCGATGCATTCAAAACCATCAGCCAACTTTTTTTGGATTCATTTGCATGGTATGGCAAGCTGTTGACAAAGAACGAGAAATCAATTAATGGAAACATGTGTGCGTAATGGATGATGCATAAAGAAGTAAATAATATTTTAATGTCGGCTTATTTATTTGCCACTGGTATACAATAGATATTATTAGGATTATGACAGGACAATATTCGTTCCATGACTATGTTATCAATTGATATTTGAGAAGCACTCATGCAAGGCACATGGCATAAATGCAAGAGCGTGCAGTGGTCTGGTAATGCAAGAATGAACAAAGACGTAAACTCAAAAACCATAATGTAGTTCACAATGCTATTGTGTCTTGCACTTCGATTCCACATTGCTTTCATAATACCTCACGGTAAATGTATGTATTACAACTATTCCAAGGCCAAGGCTGGTTTTATGGTTTTAATGGAGTTTACTACTGAATAATGGACTATTGTTGTTTTTTTAATTTAGTTGGAGCAGACAGGACAGATTTAATCATCATTGGAGCTACTCAATCCTGCCTGTTCACAGCCACACGAGAACAGTAAGCAATCCCATTCTGATATGACATAAACTGATGAAAGAGAGAATGTGCGAACTGATAATACAAATTGCAATCTACAGCTTGCGCTTAGTAAATTTAATTGAAAGTTAAATATTCTGCAACTACAACAAAGCACCATGGCTCGTCCACGGAAGTCTTACTAAATCCGAATTTCTCAAAGTATTTAACAACCGACTAAAACTCGACCAACTATTAACTTATATATATCTGAGGACGTGAATGAAAGTCAGCAAAACTTCAAAGCATCGTTCGTGTACAAGACCAAACTCCTACATTTCGTAATTCATATACTAACACCATCTCTTTGTTGACATACATGTGCTGTAAAAATTAAAAATGCCTGTGTAATTTCTTATTGCTTGTCACCATATGGATTTCGATAATAATGGCAATACTTCAATCATTGTAGTACAATAAATGTAATTTAATGAAAGATACTAATCGTTTATCAACTTTTTAGATAATTTATTTTTAAACCTCATGCAATTACAGAATTGATAATTAACACTCATTTTCTATAATACTAATAATACAAATATTTTAATGCAACACTTTCAAGCATTTGTCATCATTGTTATACAATCTGAAAATGCCAGATGAGAGGTGGATTTATGGAAATAATTTTTCTCACCAATTCATTGGGTGTGTGAAACTACCCATTCAAATTTAACCCAAGGATATGCATATTTAAAATATTTGCTCCTTCCTCATTAAAAGTTGTTAAATGTTCTTAGCAAACCAAGCTTGGGCCGTGTCGTCAAACTGTCATGGTGCTGCAAGTAAACGATTTGCTTTTGTGCACGAGCTGGCTAAACATGGATTTCCGGTGCACATTTATGGCAAATGTAGAACTTTAAGATGTTCTGAGGATGAAAGTTGCTTTGTCATACTCGGTCAACAGTATAAGTTCTATATGGCTCTTGAAAAGTCGCTGTGTGTGGACTACATTACGGAAAAACCTTCTCATGGATGGTCTCACAACATGATCTACGCTCTGGGGAAAAAGGAAATGTTGGCTCCACCAAATTCATACATTGACGCTTTGGAATTTGAAACAGTGGAGACATTGGCTGAGTATTTGAAGTTTCTTGATGAAAATCCAAAAGAGTATTCTAAATACTTTGAATGGCGAAGTGTGTACAATTTAGCATCTTCGGCACATTCAGCTTATCATTGCTACACTTTCAGAAAAATGAAGGAGGTAACGGAAACTCTACGCGTGGCCGTCTTCGAGTCTAAATTACGAAAAGGAAAAAAATACGCAAACATGGCAGGTGGTACTCCTACTTTTACAATAGTGGTTTGAAAATGTGCTGTAGGAGCTGATTGAATCCAATTGAAGTTAATGTCACAAATCTCTAAGAGAACGAGCTTAATGTTTATAACAATCCGGGAAGATGTATCAAGTACTCACTAATATTATGAATAAAAAGAATTTTCATATTTAGGCTTTATGTATGAACTCCAGTTACTGAGTCTTTCTTTGACAGAATTTATTTTAATTTTAGCTTGATGCATGTGCCAATTAAAATGATTGCATTTTATTAAATTTTAGTATGTAAAAAGCGTACTGGTGAAATTATTGCTTCTTTTCATTTCTTGGGGAATTTCACTTGGCAACCCTTCTTTGGTGCCGTGCAGTCGTGCACGCTTTAAAAATTATCATTCAATCCAAATCAAAAATGCACCTGACTGATCTATCAGCAAAAAGACGCTCATTTGAGACTGGATATTCGTGGGTAGAGTGGACGTCCATGGTAAAGAAGGATGTCGAAGCAGGTGGAGAATATGATGTTCTTGAAAGCATTTTCGCTGATCGTGAGTTTGAAATCATTCCTCGAAGAAAGGGCTGAGATTGTATACCTTGGAAAAGTTAATCCGTACTTTCCTGATTATGCTTAAGTACTCTTTTTTAAATGGGAGTTAATAAAGACGAAGCATTGAATGACCGAAATCGCGCTGTTTCAGTTTAAATTGGAATTTTATTTCTTTGTTGCTACTTCGGTTCCAATTTTTTAATTAACGTTGTAAAATCCCAAAATTCCCTGTAAATCTTTCTTACAAAAATTACACTTTATTACATAAACCTCTTCCACCCAACCCGTCATTTACATCCATAAAAAGTTATTTACAATTTTTCAGTTTGTTAAACATTTATCAGATTTCTTAAAAATGTTGAGTTTGTTTTGGTTGGGATTTGTGACATTCACGTCGAATTCCTCAATACATTTAGGGCAGAATTGCTTCAGCTCGGCATTGTAGAAGAAGGATCGCCACAGTTCTACATTTTGATAGACATTTCTGTAGCTTGAATTGTTACTTGTTAGGCGTATTCTTTCTCTAATTTTTCTCCAAACGAAACATTGAGAACGAGAATCAAACGATGAACTGATATTGTAGACGCTCCTCCACTCAAAATATTTGAAATACTCCTTTGGATTTCCATCAAGGAACTTGATACGCTCCGCCAACTGCTCAATCGTGTCATATTCCATTGCATCAATGTAGGAATTTGGGGGTGCAACAATTTCAATCTTTCCAAGTGCGTAAACGATAGGAACCATGTTGTGTGACCATCCATGCGAAGGCTTTTCCGTTATGTAGTCCAAACACAGCGAGTTTTCAAGAGCCATGTAGAACTTGTACATCTCGCCAAGTCTTGCGATACAGCTGCCATCGTTGAAAGGTCGACGACACACACTGTTATTATGACATTCGCCATAAATATCAACTTTTACTCCATGTTTAGCTAACTGCGCAACAAACTGGTTGCGTTTACTCGGCTGGTTGCGACAGCTAGAATCCAACCAAGCAGCGACGCTCGTCTTGCCTCTGAAATATAATCAATTAAATGTTCAATGTTAAGGCATTGGAATTGGACTTCAAACTTTACTTCCTACTGACTTTGCATGTACAGTACACTACAAGATGTATTAAAAGTGCTTACCTGACGAATTCAAATGAAAAATTGCTGCCATAAATCCATTTCCCATCCGGGTGCTCATACTTGTCATACATTGCTGCAAAATCTGGATGAAATTCAAAGTCCGTCCCATGACTCCAACTCCAAGTAAAATTGAAAATTCCATCATAAAATGGCGGTGAACGGGTAGTATAGAGAGGGGACTCATGCGAAGCCAAAACCCAAGGTACGTTAGAGTTCCGTGTTAATCAAAGAAATTCAACTTATAGAATGTATATCGCCATACAACCTATATGGATGGAAATATGTCGATTTTTTTATGCCAT
>JAQGAP010003098.1:0-13185 GCA_034697805.1 Orchesella bifasciata | reverse complement strand
GGGGTTTCCACAAGGAACTTTCCTTTCCAATGCAAATCATTGCTACCATCCACCTCGACGTAAAAGTCAATGTAGCCTGTTGCATAGATTCGAGGCATGATGCAAGTCGCCCTGTTCTTATCAATCACTGCACCTGGAACTCGCAGCGTGTTAAACCTGCAAGTGAGCTTTTGGGAACGGTCAAAGCAAGGGCCGGTCACGTTTACGATAGTTCCTCCAAGAAGGTTGCCACTTTCGGGGGCGAAAGTGAGCATTTGCTTGTGAGCAGCCATGTCGTCTATAATAGTTTTTATTGATTTTGTTATATATCAACATAGTAGTAGGTAACGTCCAAGATCTTTTCTGATTGATCAATATTCCATATGCATAAGAACACTTACAGATTTCGGGAATACATTGACCCTGCATGATCTTCTCATCCACTCTGAAAATGTGACGGCCTGGAAATCCATTCACGTGCCCACTCGACAAAATGCTATTGAACTTGGGAGTTTGGGAATACGGTTTGTACTCAAAGGATCTGGTACCGTTACCAGCATTAAAACCAATCTAAGATATCAAATCCATGTGATTAGAACTTTTGAACAACACAGCTCATGTGGATCTTTTGGATTAAACACTTACGAAAGCAGGTGTACCACCAGTACCATCTTCAGATGACCCACCAGCTTCAGTATGAGCTGACCATCCGAGATGTTTGTAGTTGAAAATGATGTAGGTTCTGGTTTCATCGGTGGCTAAAACGGTTTGAAACGTATTGGTCTGCAATATGTAGGAACAACTTTAGCAAAACTTCTTAGTTGGAATAAGATTAAAATATTAAGCCGTTTACCGTCTTTCTAGCATGAATGGTGCCACCAGCAAAAGTAACATTTTTCCAAGTAACGATCACAGCGTGTCTTGGTTCAAACCATTCAGCACCCACGATTCCTTCCCTGATATCCCATTTGAGACGTTCTCTAAGCTCAACTCCATATTGATCTGTTCTTCCAATCAAGTTTCTTTCCAACCTGTTTAAATAATGCATGAAAAACATTACTACCAACTGCTTTTCTAACTGCCTTTATTTTCTGGAAAACATACATAAATATGCTAATACAAACCTAAAGTACACTCCAGATCGTCTAGGATCCAACTCGTCACCTCTCAACTCTCCAATCTTACATTTGGAATAAAATTGCCCAATAAACGAGGGATCAGACTGCTTTGGATAGTCAACAATGGGGAAAGTAAGGGGATAAGTTGGAGACAATGTAGGACCATCGCTAAAAGCCAAGAATCCGTGAATGGACACCCAAGTGTAGTTGTACCCAAACCCAAAAAATGGGAGAAGAAAGTCAAGATGCTTCGTGATTTGTGGGGAGTTGTCCTTGATGTGCTTTTGGAAGTCTCCAATATTCTCACCTCCACCACCTTCATTCAAAGAACAATATCAACGAATAATTCTCAAGACTGACAGACTTCTTCATGTTATTCCAGCTAGGCAAAAACTTACCTTGGTCAAAAAACGGATAAAGCATCTCCGATCGAATTTCATTGAGTCGTGAAGGGTTCAAAATATAATTGGTTGCTACTTGTCTTCCCGATTGTTCTTCCGGGTTAAAAGGGTCTATTCTGGAATTCCAGAAGTCGAGGGATCCATATTTTGACCCATCGGACGAGCTCGTATCTTTAAAAATAAAGGCATTTCAGTATAAACTTTTGAAAAAACTGGACTTCAACTCGATACTCTTATGTCACCTTCTTTTTATTTAATTCTTTCCCTACTTTCCATTCCTTTCCACCATGGATATCTCATAATCCGGAAGTTCATTACCTAATTTATGCGTAAGATATAAAAAGGTTTCAACAATTTTTCATGAACTTTTATAACTAACAACTTGACTTTATCCAATTTTTCCTTTTTAAAGTACCTTATGAAACTAGTTGCAATTTACAAACCCGGCATCTCATCCTCATTAAATATTTTTAGCAATATGCATACATAATCAAGAGTATCATGGTCATAATATTCATTTCAATGTTTTATGAAAAATCTTGTTGATATACATGCGGTCACAAATATTTCTGTAACATACAAAATGGCTCGGGTAACATTTTCGTAACAATCATGTAAAAACTCATGAGTGTATGATTCAGTTGGTGACCTCATTCATTATCTTGACTCACCAAAAGCCTAATGATAACAGTTGTTATTACGAATGCCAACCGCCCATCATCATGAGATAATACAGAATCCGTTCAATATATACAAGTCATGGGTGAGTAGATGATATACTTAACTTTATATCAGATATGCATAGTATAAGCATCAAATACTCTACTTGAGTAAACATAGGTGTGTGATTAAAAGCGTCCGGTATACAATTTATATGACAAATGAGACATTTTTGCTTTAAAAATTTCCACATATCCCCTAAAATTCATGAAGCTTTGAAAAAACTTTGGATGCAAAGTTTCTTTTGCAATTTTCTTGAAAACTACATATGAATGAATAAGGGTTTTTTTGGTCTTACCAATGAGTTCCACATCGTCCGAAATATCACTATATGCTACAGCTACTGAGAATGAGAGAGATACTAGCACTATTCCAACAAAGTTTTTCAGTTTAACACAACCATTACAGCGCGCCATGATGCGCTAGTTTTAATGAGATTTCCAAAACTTTTCACTAAATTATTCACAATAATATTCCACTGTATTTGAAATTATATTCCAGCAACTTAAATTATCCTTGTTATCCAATATGGCTTCCTTTCATGCACTTACACCATATTCTCCAATCAACCGTTGGATAGCTGGAGGTGAAATGGTTTATATTATATTGGCTCTTCTCCCTTGAGCCACTGATGGCATCATTTTTGCACGGAAATATCTTATCTTTACAACATTGTACAAGATAAGGTGGTGTGTATATGAGTGTGATGATTTCAACAGGATTAATCATCCAAAAACGACAAAACACTTTTGACTGTGATTAGTCATCACACTATTCACCATCTATTTCGCATATTACGACCGGGACGGATGAGAATTGTAAATATCTACATAGGTATTATTTGATTTAATCAAGATGACATAAGTAATAGTTCGGAATTATAACGAATACGAAGTGAGATAATGGTGAATGAGATGTACCTACGTGTTTATAGTTCATGCTACGGACAAGTCATAAATATAGGCATCGAAATCGTCGTTTTTACACAATTCATCATATGCATATTTCATTTAGTCTTATCTGGAAGGTGATAAACCTTGATGAGAAAGAGTTTTTATGCATTTCATATGTGTAAGCAATGAAAAGACACGATCATTGTACTACTACCAAATACGAGAAGATTCGATCTACCGAAAGTGATATTTTTTTGGATTTACAGAAATTCTTGAATGGGTGTACATTATGACTTATGGTTATAGTTATAAGGAAACTGGAAATCATTTTCTTACACCAAAAATCAAAATACGTAATGCAAATAGAGAAACCAATCTTTTAAATAAACTTTACTAGTGTTTGATTACTTGCGAAGATTAATCAGCTCATAAATGTGTCAGCTATAAAGTGTGAGTTTGAATTGGGGTAAACTGAGATTCCTATACATTTTGCTTACAAAGTGAGAAGTAGCGTCACAACTCTCAGGTCAAAATACCAGGTAAATTACATATAAACAAAGAGATACATAGATGACACATCACCAGGATGAATTTGATGACGCAATGATGCCCATCGTTTGTAGGGCATCAGCATATTATGGCAAATGATATTCTGTAATATAACATACATACTCTGCATACAGTTTATGTTCAGCTCAGGCAAAAGTCAAAGTACTTCTTTCGCAAAAACGAGCAAAACAATGAAACAAAAACCTAGTCAAAACCAAGTTTAATCCAACTGCTACCTGACCATTTGTCCTGGCTGAATTTTATAACGAAAGGAAGGGGTAGAAGATCGTGCTCAGTATAAACGATAACAGCTCACACACAGACGTCCTGTGCTGTGCGTGCGTAGGCGTTCGGTGTTCATCATTTTCTAAAACTTTTACATGGATTTTAATGAAATTTTATGAACTGCGATGAATGCATGCTTTCCAGTTGCAAAATCACAGAAATTTTGCTATCAGTCAGCTCGGGATAAAATTACTTTTCCATAAATATCGAAGATAACAAAGTACCGTTTATGCAATAGAGATGAGATGATGATGGACGATGGACGATGCAAAGTGAGATGATTCATCAATCTCAACCACCTGAGACCAGAGAGTGTACGTCTACGTACCACACACGTTTTCCCTTCCCAACGTGACGATTGAACTGGATTAGGACTTCGGGATTGGGTGTTGCACATGGGAATTGAATCAAGTCGTTTTTGTTACTGATCTAGAAGAAAGAAATTAGCTGCGCCCAGTCTGTGACATTTTAGTTGATTTCCAACGAATGTTTATACAAGCAAAATGCCTCGCGTTAACCAAAGTTTTCGCTCTTATGCAGTGACTCTGCTCATTTTACTTATGGTCAGTGTTTTTGCTGGTTATAGAGTGCAAATTGAAACAACTGAAAACCCAACTACTCCAGAGAGTATCGATAGCACTGAAAATGAACAGAGTAAACCATGGGAAAGCCCTTTGCAAGAATTACTTCGAATTGCTGAAAGCTGTGCACTGAAAATTCCTGGATTTATTCAAATGGCACACAATGCTAAGGTTTGACATTCTGGAAATGCCATCATTCAAATTAATGCAAAAACTTGAAGGGCGCAGTATATTGAATATAGTGTTGAATTTTGTAGGTTGAATGGCAAACCTGCATGGATTCTATTAATCCCGAATCAACATCAGTGGAATCCAGCCACGAAATTGGTGATAGCGTCACCACTCCGTCCTCATTTCCCGAGATGCCTATCTGTGTTAATACCACCGCTTTCAAAAGCTGCTGGGTGAGCGTCATCGCTGCATTAAATGAATGCGAACAAGGAGTCGGAGATGTAGTGGGAGCTATTTATTTCGCGTTGTATGATGATACATGTCGAGAAGGAGGTCGGCTCACAGTTGGTATGAAAGTTCAATCATGTTAAAGTTATAGCGCATGCTTTTATGCAACTTCAAATATTGCTTTAAATTGAATCCTGCAAAATTGTCAATCCGTGAAAAGCAATAAATGACTGACGTTGCGTTTTTTAATTTCCAGGAAATCGAAGAAAAGTAGCTGAAGAAGGTGAACCATGCTCAAGGAACTACTCAACTCTAGAGTGTGACATTAACATAATGTTAAGGGACTCAAATGATCTTTGTTTGTAAGTAAAATATATTCGAAACGAAAACTGACATATTTATTGGCAATTTCATAAATTCTCTATTTTACTATCGTATTGATATAGACGATTCAACTCAATCACTGCCTGTGATCTTAGCTCAATTGACCCCAACTGCTCAAATGAATTTGATAAGCGACTACATGCAGACATTTTTGAGAGAGTTGGAAATGACCTAAAATGCTTCCCTTCATTGCCTTCATCTCAGTCGATTGGAGGGGCTGATCTCATAACTGGATGTTTTACCGTGCACATTTTTGCAGTATTATTGACAGTCTTTCAGTGATTTAATGTAGTTTCATTTTATTTATTCAAATTCTAATATTTTTAAACGTCACTTTTATCTACTTGTACTGTACGCAACTTTTCTTCATGTATTATTTGAAAACGATAACATAAACGATACAAAGTCAATCGAAATGGATTTGTATTATGCTAATATTGAGTATAATATACGCAATAATAATGGAATCTGAAATATTTAAGTAGAGTATAATATTTAACGATTTTCTGCCGGTTTTTTATAATAGTAAATAAATAAAGAGATTGTATTTGACACAATAAATAGATAATACTGTATATCTACGTGTATTTAACTATAATCTTAAAGAAAATATAGAGTAAGCATGCGATAATGTATTTGAAGCTGTCCTATGTTCTCAGACAGATTTTGGTTATCTCGATTGTAAAAATGGGAAACAATAAAATATTACATACAAAATGAATGTAACTTTGAAATCTGATTCTCTTGATGATGGTTTGCCAAAGCAAGTATTTAAATGTGCATATACAAACGTGCATATTAACTACAAACCTTTTCCAGAAAACAGACGCTTCAAGAAGTCCCAGCACTCTTGCGGAAAATGATTTTAAGGCTGGTCTTGGCAATATGTAAGGAAAGCTTGACAATATCCCACATATGAAATTACGATGATTTATTCGCAAATAAAGTATAGAAATATTTGTCCGTACTGATTACTAATCAGTACTTACTACCATTATACAATAAAAATTATGCATAGCATATCAAATGAATACCAACTAGATACATGACGAAAGGGTTTAGGTTCATGGCGAGTCAACACGTCTCAATATTTTCATGAAAACCAATTTAATTATTTTTTAGCATATAGATACCAGTGGACAAAAGTGCAAAATCAATGTGGATACATAGTTGAATTGAAACCTCAGTTGGCTTACAATTTGATTATTAACTGGACCTGATTTATCATGAATATTATAATCTTCTGCATAATTTACATAGATTATGATTATAGTCTAGTATAGTAAATTGTATGTATTTCACAACGCCCCAACTGAATCATGCCAAAGTAAAACAACCTGTGAAAACTAGTTATATTCTGCAAATACTTAATCCGCATTATGGTGCTATGATGCTATCGAATTCTCACAGGTTAACAAACTATAATAAAACAGATGGGCGGATTCAACATGGACGGCATTTTTCGGGTTTATATTTTTAAATGTAGACAACTCTTGTTCAGCACTTGTTCTAGACGCTAAATGTTAGGGAGGCCGCTACAAGAATTACCGGACACGTGCAGCGAACATTCCAGGATTATATTCAAACAGGACATAATTTCATGATCTAAATTTTTTATTTTTGTACATTAAACATGAGAAAAGTCGTAGGAAAAATATGCTAATAAGTGCGTATCTCGGTACCTTCAAATAATAGGTTTGTAGCTCGTCTGATCGTGAGTTTCAAAGAAGGCCGTAATGTAAATACGCATATATTATTTAAATCATGTTTTCAACATCAGACAATTTAAATTGAAATAGTCGGGTACTTTATATAGCATGAATAATAATATCGAAATTAGTTCATAGCATTTTTTCTTATAAATAATTTATAATATAATAATAATTTATAATAAAAACTTTACCTAACAGTCTAAACACAATGTTAGGTTGTTCTTTGTTCGTATAAAACAAATTATCATGGCATAAGTCAGGTTTAGTAATTATTTAGGTACCTAACTGAAAAAATTAGCTTGTGACTGCGGATAAACAAAATTGATTTATTACGTTTACGTAAGTAATTTAGTATTACATTTAGCTGTAAAATTTTAAATCCAATAACAAGTAGGTCAACTTTTGACAAATTCATTATAAATTTATATGTCCATGATGCCAGGTCATTGCCGATGACTGATTAGGAGTTGTCAGTCTTAAGAAAGTGTTCAGACATCCAACACAAAGTAAATTACACAGAACAAATTGCAATTAAAAGCTTCATAATGATTAATAATCGCACAAAGAAGAGCATCGGCTTTCGAATCAAGACAATGGTTCATTTCTCCATGTCTAGCCATTTCGACTGGGACGCTGCAAAGGGAGAGTTTACATTCGCAAGTAACTATCTAAATTGGAACCTTTCACTTTTGCTAGTCCAAGGCATGTTTTATCCTATTATAATGACGACACATCTCGTTGGAAAACTGTATTCTGAGGAGAGTATGTCCGGACCAGAAATAGGCTCATATGTCGTTGGATGGGCTGAAAATGCCACTGTTGCAATAGTACTCGCTATCCAATACAGAGTAATGAGGTATCGACGGCACTTTGTCTACTTTGTCAATCAAACCTTTCGCTATTCAACCAATATAGAAGGTAAGCTAAACTTGTAGTTTTATTCAAAGTCAAGGTGGCTAGAATGATAAATGTTTTAAAATCTTTTTCAGGAATGCTGACTGAGAAAAATATTCAGTTGGACAAATCACAAAAACGTGTGGTTCACCTAGCGGAAGTGATCATTTTATTTACGGGCATTACTTCACTCTTCATCCCATTAGGATTTGGAGTCAGCTTTTGCCACAGACTCGAACCAACCCATATATTGATCAAAGAGATGTTGGAGGTTGATGTAAAACTTTCACTTAAACACTTACCTTTCATACTTTACATCACTTGGACGGTTACAGGGATAGCAAATACAATCTACACCATTTGCACAGTGGGCATTTGCTATTGGGTATTGGCTAATGTTTGTCTAAAATCACTCAAACCCGTTTCGATGAAGCAGAAGGTAACACGCGTTGCTAATTCGAGTAAAATGATGATTGAGTACGAAGTAACGACTCAAAACTTTGGGGTTGTGGATGACAGCACCATAATGCAAATGTACAGGATTCAACAACTATTCAATAACTGTTTTAACGAATTTTTCGCCTCTATTCTCATCACATTTCATCACATAGTTTGCTTGTTAGTCTTTGTCTTTTTCACCTTCATTCTGATCAGATACACGGATGTGATTTTTGATGCCGGAGCCATCGTCATTGTAGCCGTACTCTCGTCAGTTATTGCTGCAGTAATGGCTGAGTGGAATGAGTCCCTGGTTTCCAATTATCTCCAGGAAAGCTCGGAGGAATTTATTGGAACAGTAAGAAAAATGGCGAGTAGGAAATCGGGTTTTCACAAATGTATCTCACGATGCCCCAGCATGTCATGCCAAACTGCATATCCTTTCTTTAGCGTTGACAGGCACACGTTTCCCCAATTTATTCATCAGGGTCTGGACTTTCTAACCAATTTGTTGTTAATGTAAATGTTCGAAAAAGAAGAAGTATTGTTAAGCTAGAGACATTGAATTGAACTAGTACGATGAGCCGTGTTAGAATATCTTGATGTGAATATATTGTGAATAACGTGATGTTAGTAATGTCAATTAATATTATAACAACTCTTTATGGAATAACACTAATTTATTTAAAAAAATTTATATTGCACTATTGCACACAACCACAACTACTTGACTCAAATAATAATAATTATTATGAAAAGGTTACGTGGATTACGGGTTTATGTGTATTTTCAGAATTATTAAATTGCAAATACTAATACAGAATTTTGTCTTGTCTATTTCCTCGTCGTTACTTTGTCACTTTGCATTATAGTTTAAAAGTTTGAAGCGTATGATTTTGGTGATGCCGGCTTCGCAGTTACAATCCAAACGATGACAAATGGAATAAAATTGAGTGCAACAAATCAACAGATGTATACATTTATAAGAAACGATATCAGTCTTTATTGACGATCAATAAATATCATACTGAATGCAAATCTTTGTTCATATTTTGTTCAATACATATTAACCTATGAGTATCAGCCTATGCGGTAATGGTATAAGACGTGTAATATACATATTTACATCATTTGATCATTCATATTTCAAAGTAACTATAAATCATACATACATTCATACTTACTACCAACAACATAAACTGTTCAACAGTGAAAGTGGGACTGACTCAAGAGTTTAAAAAATACTTTCGGTTTAAAAATTGAGAGCTTGTGAAAGTTGTGAAGTAGCGTCGTTTTTTTTCTTAGCCTATATTTTACTTAATTCTTTAATCAACTTCCTCAACTGTAGGTCCAGTGCTGGGTTGAGCCGGACCACCGGGTCCACCAGGGAATCCATTGGGAGTTGCACCGCCGGGGAAACCTCCTGGAAAGCCACCAGGGAAGCCAGCTCCTCCAGGTGCTGCACCACCAGCTCCAGCACCATGCATCTTCATCATAATTGGCTGACATTCTTTCTCCATCTCCTTCAACCTGTCTTCATACTCCTCTTTTTCAGCCATTGTATTGTTATCCAACCACTTAAGATTCTCATTGCACTTGTCCAAGACCTCCTGCTTCTCCGTTTCATTGATCTTATCTGCAGGTGCATCTTGAACAGCTTGCTTCACTCCAAACAAGTAAGCTTCCAGTTGATTCTTGGCCTTGATTCTTTCCTGCTGGATTTCATCTTCCTTCTTGTACTTTTCAGCATCTGCAAGCATCCTCTCAATCTCCTCTTTGCTCAAACGACCCTTGTCATTCTTGATGGTAATCTTTTCACTCTTTCCAGTGGACTTGTCGGCAGCAGAAACGTTCATGATTCCGTTGGCATCAATATCAAAAGTGACTTCAATCTGGGGAACACCTCTTGGCGCTGGTGGGATTCCAGAGAGATCGAAAGACCCAAGAAGGTTGTTATCCTTGGTCATGGCTCGCTCTCCCTCATAAACTTTGATGTTGACAGCGGGCTGATTATCCGAGTAGGTGGTGAAGATCTGACTTTGCTTGCATGGAATGGTACAGTTACGCTCAATTATCTTGGTCATCACGCCTCCAGCCGTCTCAATACCTAAACTCAGCGGTGCGACATCAACCTATTATTTACAAAAAAAAATAGAACAATGATTAGTAACAATTCATTAAGTGTTTGGCTGCTCAAAAGTAATAGGCATAGGTATAATTAATGTAATTTCTACTTACGAGTAAAACGTCTTGGATTTCTGAGCTCTTGTCACCAATCAGAATAGCTGCTTGGACGGCGGCACCATAAGCGACTGCCTCATCTGGATTGATACTCTTGTTAAGTTCCTTTCCATTGAATAAATCTTGGAGCAGCTTCTGGATCTTGGGAATTCTCGTTGAGCCACCAACAAGGACAAGTTCATGGATTTGAGCCTTGTCCATTTTCGCATCCCTCAACGCCTTCTCAACTGGCTCAAGTGTGCCACGGAACAAATCAGCACATAATTCTTCAAACCGGGCACGAGTGATGGAGGTGTAGAGATCAATTCCATCAAACAGCGAGTCAATTTCAATTGAAGCTTGGGTGGAGCTGGATAGAGTTCTCTTTGCTCGCTCGCAGGCAGTTCGGAGACGACGGACGGCACGCTTGTTGGGGGTGATGTCCTTCTTGTACTTTCTCTTGAATTCTTGTACAAAGTGGTCAACCATTCGGTTATCAAAATCTTCACCTCCCAAATGAGTATCTCCGGCAGTGGATTTGACTTCAAAGATGCCATCTTCAATGCTGAGAATGGAGACATCAAAGGTTCCACCACCGAGGTCAAAGATGAGCACGTTCTTCTCTCCCTTGTTCCCTACATTCTTATCTAATCCATAGGCGAGAGCAGCTGCTGTTGGCTCGTTGATGATTCGCAAAACATTGAGACCAGCAATGGCACCAGCATCCTTGGTAGCTTGACGTTGGGAGTCGTTGAAGTAAGCCGGAACAGTGATAACTGCGTCTGTAACCTTGTGGCCAAGATATGCCTCGGCAACTTCTCGCATCTTGACCAACACCATGGAGCTGATTTCCTCGGGGTTGAATTGTTTGTTCTCTCCTTTGAACTCAACTTCCAATTTCGGCTTGCCACCATCGCTGACAACGGTGAAGGGCCAATGAACCATATCCTGCTGAATTTTAGGGTCATCAAACTTGCGCCCGATGAGTCGTTTAGCGTCAAAGATGGTATTTTTTGGATTCATTGCCACTTGGTTCTTGGCTGCATCACCAACAAGGCGCTCAGTGTCGTTGAAGGCGACATAGCTGGGAGTTGTTCTGTTGCCCTGGTCGTTAGCAATGATTTCCACCTTGCCGTTCTGGAACACGCCCACACAGGAGTAGGTCGTCCCCAAGTCAATACCGATAGCTGCTTTCTTTGGCTGCATTTTGCTGACTTCTACAATACAAAAAGTAAACAACTTGATAAGAACTTTGCTCCACTACCAACTTCCCCTCAAATAATATTCAAACCTAATTAATCAAGGTAATTATTCTAAGACTCACCTTTAGCTCAAAACTTTATTTCTTGGAAAACAGGAAGTATCGTGTGATATATAACACAGTATTATTGATCTCAATCCGAACAGTAATAAATTGTTGATTTAATGGAACTATATCTTTGTAAGTTCACTTTGAAAATTTCAAAACACTTTTGCACTTTGTATGAAATGTAAGGTTTCACTTTGATTCACTTTAGTTTGCAAAAACTTTTGCGCTCTGTTATTCTGTAACTCTTAGTTTCGCTTTTTGACAAAGACTGACTACTACATGCAGCGAGGTATGGCTTTTATATACATGAAAATGAGAACTAAGAATTTTCATGCACAGGCTGGGCTAACCGAGAACATTCTCGATCATACTCTAAAGTTCTATGCGATTCTGCATGGTGGTGATGCAATGTGTGAGTACCACGTTTTGGCTAAGGTGCACGTTTACGAGACGTGGAAGAGTAGGAAAAAGTACGTCATGTTCATTTGAAATGCGTTATGTGAACTTGACTGTAGCTTGTGAGATCTCGGACTGGATGATTCACAGAAATTATAAAAATGTACCTAAGAGTAAGTATGGAAAGTAACGTAGTAGATAGCTTTGTAATGGGGAAATGCAAACTGTTGCTGCACTAGTTTCTCATTCCTGGAGCTTCCAGAAGTTCTGGCTACATTTTGTATGGGAAATGAGAAGTAGTGAAATACAGAAATAATATTTTTTAGTAGGATGTAAAGAATGTAAGTAGGTTGTAACGAACATTCTACGGTTATGTTGTAAGGAGCGCATGGACTTTTCTCCGTAACGTGAGAACTTCCTTTGTCGAGAATCTTCCGTATAACGTGTTCCGTGTGAGGTTACGCAATGGATTTGATGAGCTTTACTTTCGTACTTTTAGATGACGTATTTGAAGGTTTTGATTTTTTGCAGAGGTAACAGACGATTTGGGGAAACCTTAGTAGTAGAGAGTAGACATGTAACGACCTCGCGAAAACTTATCTACCTGTCTGTACAACTGCACTATGTATCAATGAATGTGTCTCAATCCATACCCTTGATGCAAATAGTGTCGTCCTTCGTATGTATTCCATCATCCTTTCATATCAGTCGCATTTAACCGAACCGTCATTGCATTGACATTGCAGTCCACAATCTTTCCATTCCAATTCCAAACCAGCTCATTGCTGTTTGGAAAGTCGATTTTTCAACTGTAACATGATGCTCCTATTCAGGGGTGGGTAATCAACGAAATTTTGGCTCTAGATTAGAGATTAAAGATTAATTTGGTTATTTTAAGGTTAATCTG
>JAQGAP010003097.1:0-13188 GCA_034697805.1 Orchesella bifasciata | reverse complement strand
GAAGCATCTCCAGAAGGAATGGGGAAAGTCTGCTTTCTCTTTACCGGACAAGGCTCACAATACCCCGGAATGGCTAAACAGCTATACGAAACGAGTCCAGTATTCCGAATGCATTTCCAATACTGCGAAAAAATACTGAAAAACAATTACAAAATTGACATCACTCAAGTATTGTGGTCCGAAAATAAAGCAGCAGAAGTCAGCAGAACAATTTACAGCCAGACTTCAATTTTCTGTGTGGAATACGCGCTGCTAAAATTATGGGAAAGTTGGGGAGTGAAAGCAGAGTACGCTCTGGGACACAGTCTTGGTGAATTTGCAGCTGCTGTTTGTTCAGGAATTCTGACTGTTGAAGATGCTATAAAACTGGTTGCAGAAAGAAGCCGTCTCATTGATGACCTCCCTCGTGGAAAAATGCTGGTAATCAAATCAGACAAACAACAGGTGGACACCCTGATGAAGAAATTTGCTGGAAACGACCAAGCCATGATGCTTGACTATGCTGCAATCAACTCAACTGATCAAACCGTTGTTGCTGGTGATTCCGAAGTTGTTCTCCAGTTTTCTGAATGCTGCAAGCAAGCCAATCTTAAATGCATTGTCCTAGAAGCCACTCATGCATTCCATTCTAAACATATGGACCCAATGCTTGATGCTTACAGAACCGTTGCAAAAACTGTCAAAAAACTGGATGGGAACGATTCAAAATATATTTCCGGAATGAGAGGCTCCACTGTCGAAGCTGAGAAGGTTGATGCTGATTATTGGGTGGAGCACACGAGAGAGAAAGTTCTATTTTTGGATGCTAGCAAAAAAGCAGTAGAGTTGGGATGCAGAACCTTCATTGAGATTGGACCCCAACCCGTTCTCTCAGCTCTGACGATGATGAACAACGACCAAGCTCTGACCTGCGTGCCCTCCATGAAAAAGACTGAGAAGGAATGGGACACGCTCCTTTCAACAGTTGCCAAACTGTACGTGAAAGGACTAGAAATAGACTGGGAGGGTTTTGACCAGTTCCACTCACGTAGAAAAGTGTCCCTCCCTCACTACCCGTTCATTGGTAAAAAGTATTGGCCTGACCTACAATCAATAACTGGCTCCACAATCCATCCCCTCGTTGGCAGCGTCCTTCCAAACGCTTCTTCTGCCAAACTCTTCCAATCCGGGCTGAGCCTGAGATCCTTGGAATGGGTCAAGGACCATGCAATCGGGGATAGAGTAATTTTTCCTGGTGCCGGCTACCTGGAAATGTGTCTTGCAGCTGGTTTAGCCACCGTTGAAGGCTCCATTGAGTTCCTCGCTCAGCCAACCCGACCCATGAAGGTTGAGAACCTCTCCATCCAAGCCCCTCTCTGTTTAGAGGAGGCTAAAACCACCCAAGTTCAAACTGTTGTGGAGTTCAATGTGTCCGCAGACAATGAAAGAGACTGGAACGAAATGAAGGTCAACATTTTCCGCAGAATGGAAGCGGAATCAGCCAAATGGTTCCCTCATGCTCAAGCCACCTTCTCCCCAATTCCAACTGTGGAAGAAAAAACTTTCGCATTTGACATTGAGGCTTTCCTCCAAACTCAGATTCTTCCCTCAAATGATGAATTTATCACAGAAGTTTATGACAAGTTGGCTTCCCTTGGTCTCAAATTCGGTCCCATTTTCAGAAGCCTTGAAAAGGTTTGGAAGGATGATGAAAAGGGAACTATTTTAGCTAAAGTGAAACTTCCTTCTGGAGAAGAATCTGGACATAACCAATACATAATCCATCCTGTAATCCTTGACGCCATGATCCAGTCAATCATGATGCTTCGGCATGTTTCCAACTTGAAAAAGAAGCTTTACGTCCCAATCAATGTTGGAAAATTCGTCTGGCTCTCCGCTTCAACATCGGAGTCAGCGGATCTCTACATTCATGGCTACTCCCCAGATCCGTCATCCACCGGCTCAGCTTTACTCTTGGACTCCAATGGTAAAGTGTTAGCTGTGATGTCCTCAGTGGAATTTATTGATACCACCGTGAAAGCCTTGGAGGCCGTCCTGGAGCAGCAAACCTCTTCGATGCCCAACCTTTGGGAGGAAGTCTGGAAACCCTCCATCGGCCCTCTTCAGCACCGGGCCGACCTTTCAAAGGCAAACCCCGACTACCGCGAGCTGGACATCATCCAGGATGATTTTAACGACCTTGGTCCCTACCTCAATAAGATTTTCGAGCAGACAGAAAAACTCGCTTATTTGCACATGCTCATTTCCCTCTACGAATGTGGATGGAAGCCAACCTTAGGAGAAAAGTTTAGCGAGGAAAGTCTCCACTCGCAGCTTGGCATACAGAAGAACAATCGTCAATATTTTACTTTCATGCTGGAGGTGTTGGAAGCGGAAGGGTTTTTGGAGAAAGTGACTGTTTCCAACTTGGGCAAGGAAATAGAATGGAAAGTGGTCAAGATCCCACCCTCAATAACAGCTGCCAGGGAGCTGCTCGCAGCCCCTGATTTTGCCGTGGAACTTCCCTCAAAGTACAGCACCACTCCGCTTTTTAACAAGGTGGGGGAGAATCTCAGCAAGATCATGAAGGGAGAGCAAAGCCCCCTGAGCATCCTCTTTCCAGATGAGAACGCTGGTTGGCCCTCCGTTGCCGAGTTTTACACGACCTACTTTCATATGTATAAAATGAGGGACTGCATCATTAGCAAATGTTCCAAAAGGTTGGCTCACGGCAAGGCCGTCACGGACGGTCAAAGAGTTGTTTGTCGCATTTTAGAAGTTGGTGCGGGCACTGGGTCATTTGTAAGTTTTAATTAAGTTAATATTATGTCATTTTCTTAACAAACGCGTTTTAATTTTCAATGAATTTTATTTCCAAAAATTCCAGGCGGACAACTTCTTGACCATGCTAGATGAACTGGAAATTGAGTTCCAGTACACATACACGGACATCTCCGCTGCCTTTTTCCCTGCTGCGGAGAAGCGGTTCGAGAAGTATTCGAAGAACATGATATTCAAAAAGCTGAACATTGAAGAGGACCCCATTGATCAGGGATTTATTCCAGAATATTATGATATTGTTTGCGCCTCTGATGTCATCCACACGACGAAGGATATTCGAAACACGTTGAGAAATATCCGAATGCTGATGACTCCAAAGGGGGCACTGGATATTCAGGAAATGACAGGGGTTCACAGGTTTTGTACTTTCCTTTTTGGACTTTTGGATGGGTTCTGGAGATTTGAGGATTTCGCACTTCGCCCCAGACACTGCTCCCTCACCCCAAAGATTTGGGCGGAGGTGCTGAGCTCGTCGGGATTTAAGGTGAATGGGAGTTTCCCCATGATGAACAACCATCACTCTTATATTTGGGCAGTGAGGACAGTGGAGCCATTGGAACTCGTGAAGCCTGAGAATAGCAAGGTTTGGCTCGTTTTCCAAGAGGATGGGGAGCAGCTCTCGACGTATATCAAAAAGAGGCTGGAAACAACAACGACGAGGAAGGTTATCACTGTTCTCGCAGGAGAAGTTGTGAAGAGGGAAGAAGGAAGGGTCACGATCAGAAAGCATGTGGAAGATGACTACCTAGACTTGCTGAAGTCCCTGAAAGAAGAGGGAACAGAAATAGAGGGAGTTGTCTACTGTTGGGCTTTAGGTTTGAAAGGAGGAAAGGCTACACAGGAAGAAATATTACGACCCTATTTTTACCTCACGAAGTCTATGCTGACGGCTGGCTTCTTGAGTCTCCCGCGGGTAGTTGGGCTCACTAGCGGAACCATCCCTGTGGAAGAGAACGAGCTGGCCAACTTCCCGCTCAGTACGATCTGGGGCTATACCAAGACCCTCAAGAATGAGAACAACGACTTCAAACTCAAACTCCTGGACGTGGAGGTGGGCGTCTTGGGGGAGAGACAGTTGGAGGAGGTGTATTGTGAGGTTTGGAGTGGTGAAAGTGAGACCATGGTTGCTTTCAGGAATGGAACGAGATACTACCCAAAGTTCGTAAGTCACAAGTGTACCTACAATCCTCTCACACTGCCTCCAGGAACAGATAGATTTAAGCTGAAGCTGCCAGAGTCAAGGGCCATTGCGGATCTCACATTTATACCGCTGGACATGTCAAAATTGAAGGAGGACGAGGTAGAGATTCAAATCAAAGCTTCGGCACTCAATTTCAGGGATGTTTTAAGTGTCATTAAGCCATCAGAGGAGTTTAATAATATCAACTCGGTGGGGTTTGATATGAGTGGGATTGTGAAGCGGGTGGGGAACAAGGTCACAAAGTGGAAGGTGGGGGATAGGGTTTGCGGCTGCAATGTTAATCTCAGCGCACTCCCCAGTCATGTAAATGTTCACGAAGAGCTGCTGATGAGCGTTCCAGATAATATGACCCTTTGTGAAGCAGCCACTCTCCCGGCTGTCTACATGACGTCAGTGGTTTGTCTGATGGAAGTTGCCAAAATCACGAAAGATGATGTCGTGCTTCTTCACACCGCCAGTGGAGGTGTGGGGCTGAGTGCCATTGAATTATGCAAGTTTGTCGGATGTACAATCATTGCAACTGCGGGAAGTAAACGGAAACAAAATTACTTGAGGAATTTGGGAGTCAAACACATTTTCCACTCGAGGAGTACCAAATATGGAGACCAAATTCTAGAGCTGACCAACGGAAGAGGGGTTAATGTCGTCTTGAACTCTTTGACAAGTGAAGGATTCAAGGAAGCCACGTTAAAGGCTTGTGCGAAAGGAGCGAGGTTCGTTGAAATGAGCAAACTGAACATCTGGAGTGAAGAAGAAATGACACAGCTGAGACCGGATGTGGACTACACAATTGTTGACATTTCAACTGCGGGACAGGAAGAATTAATTCGGTTGTTTTCGATAATAAAATCCCTCTTGGGGAACAGCACCGTGAAGCCCATTCCATATATAAGATTCGACTCGCTTAACATTCGCGATGCATTGAGCTACATGCAGAAGGCGAAACATATTGGGAAAATCGTATGCACTTTGCCCGAGCTGAGACATGAAGGTCGAGAGGTCAAAGTTCACACCCCCATGTTCAATGAAAACAGCACGTATTTGATTACCGGAGGACTAGGAGGGATTGGCTTTGCAGTCTGTACCTGGATGGTAGGAAAGGGGGCGAAACACGTCATTCTTGCAAGTCGTGGTGCACCCAGCTCCTCAATGCAAAGCCAAATTAACGAACTCAACTCCAGAGGGGCCAATGTGATCCCCGTTCATTTGGATGTGGGCAACTTTGACCAATGCAAGGAGCTCATTCAAACGACAATCCCTCAACTTGGACTTCCAGCCCTGAGAGGAGTAATGCACGCCGCTGGAACCCTTAACGACGGACTGATTGTCAACCAGAATTGGCCCAAGCTGAGCTCCACCTTCAACACGAAAGTGGATGGTTCCCTGAATCTTCACGAGCTGACAAAGAACCTGACCCTTGAACACTTTGTCGTGTTTTCTTCAATGGCAGCCCTCTTTGGCGCACCTGGTCAGTGCAATCATTCCGCCGGGAACTGTTTTGAGGACGCTCTCATCTTCCACAGACAGGCTCTTGGACTTCCGGGAACTACTGTCAACTGGGGTAAAGGGAAACCCATGTTGTAGCTGTAACAAGGAAGTAATTCCTTGAAATCGTAGACATTAATATTTCTTCCTGTATTTCAGGTCAATGGGCCGAAGTGGGAATTGCAACAGAGGTAGACCTTCCGGGAATCAATGCCCTCTCCACTCTCCAAGGAATTACGGGTCTTGACTATGCTCTCAATTCTCAGCGCACCACTCTCGCCGTCATCAACGTGGAATCGTTCCAACTGATGAGCAAACTCTATCCCCATTTCACTGTGTATTTGGACGAGCGGATCTGGAAGACTACCACCGGAACTGCTTCTCATGGCATGAAATCGGATGACTTTTGGCAGCTCTACCACTCCAAATCTGACGCTGAAGATAGACTAGATTTGCTCAAAGACCAGCTCAAAATTATCCTGAGAGGAGTTCTCAAGCTGGATGAGTGCGACACGATAAATGAGGATGGAAATTTCCAGGAAATGGGGGTGGACTCGCTCATGTTTGTTGAGATTAAGAACCATCTCCAAGCTCTCCTCGGAGACAAGCTCACAATCAACGTGAGTGCGCTCAAAGACTGCAACACAATAAATCTCCTTGTTCAAACCCTTGTGAGTCTGATTGAGGGAGACTCTGAGGGCAATCAGAGTCCACCCACAATGGAGGAGGTGAATGAGTTGATAAGGGAAGACTGTGTGCTTCCAGAGCACATTGGAGCCAAGCCTGGTCAGAGCGCTGGAAGCGTTCGGGATATCAAAACAGTTCTTCTCGTTGGCCCCACTGGAAGTTTAGGTCCATATTTTTTGAGAGAGCTAAGCAATTCCCCTCAAATCCAGAAGGTTATTTGTCTCCTCCGACCTAGCAACCATGAGACGGTTGATGAGCGCCTTCAAAATGCTTTGACTGGCAAAGGGCTCCTCTCCCAGGTGGACATGACAAAAGTTGCATGTGTGAGCGGAAATGTAACACAATCCCAACTTGGAATGAATCCAGACATTTGGGAGGAGCTGACTGGAACTGTGGATGCAATAGTCAACTGCTCCGCTCAAGTTCAGCACAACGAGCAATACAGGAAGCGAAGTTCCACGAAGGATGTCCGAGCCGTCAACATTCGGGGAATGAAAAACCTCTTGGAATTCGCTGTCGAGCGAAAACTCAAGCACTTTTGCCAAGCCTCCTCCCTCCTCGCCGTAAAAGGCATTGATGAGGAAGGGAAACTTTCTGAAGACTGGCCAGAAGTTGAAGACTATGATGGGACGACGACGTTTGCCTACCCCATTTCCAAATTCGTTTGCGACGTCCTCGCCAAAGAAGCTGTAAAGAGGGGCATTCCCTGCAAGGCTCTGAGGCTTCCCCTCATTTCAGGAGAAGAGGAGAGTGGACGATGTTCTCCGGATAAGAGTCATGCCCTGCTGAGATACATTTTCATCATGAAAAATTCAATGATGCCGTCAGTTCCGTTGCCCATGCATATATTGCCAGTGGATACCTGCGCCCAGCTTTGTTTGCGCCTGTTCCTCGATGAGAGAGCCAAGCCTGACCTCTACAACATTGGTAACGCGAGCCCATCGGTGGACCAAGAGTTTGTGAGTGTCGCCAAAAAATTGGGCTACAACGTGGAGCTCGTCGAGCTCTCTGAGTTTCTCAAACGCATTCATGAAAGTAGCAGTGAGGATACGACCCTCGCTCTTTTCAAGGAGCTGTACAGCGACGAGGATGCCATTATGTCGATGTTCCTGAGCGCCACCGGGGTTCAAAAATGGGTAGAGGGTGAGGATGTGTACAGAAATAAGAAGGTGGCAGCCCTCATTCCCAACTTTTATCAAAGTCAAAGACCATCCTTGGACTATATTTATAGGGATCTCTTGTACATCAAGAGTCAAGGCTGGTTCCAGAAGTTTGGGCTTTGAAAATGCAGCATTTTTAATATCTTTTTGATGTATTTCGATGCCATTTCAATACTTTTTTTGTATTTTGTATTCAACACATTATATAGAAACAGGCTGTACAAGTTCCAGAATACGAGAAGATAAAAATATATAAATGCTTATGATTAAATTTTCTGAAACACTATTATCCTATTTAAAATAATAAAGAACGTCCGAGTGACAAATTTGTACAATGGTTAGATGCTGGCTTAGAACTTAATTAATTTTGATTATTCAATTGAGAAAAAGAACCTCAATTTTAGAGACTAAACCTGGGCTGCTGCTTTGAGTTTTTAAATAATTATTTGTCAGAACTAATATTGTTACATCGCAAATATTGATACATCTACTGCTACGACAATGTCGCTTGACAAATACAGTAATAAAAAAGTAAATTCAATTCTAAACGAATCCTTCTCATGCACAAAAATCATCAACATTGCTTGAGTTCTTGAGATCGCGAACAACTCGTGAAACAATATGTCTTGCTTATAGTTTCTACTGTTTTTCTTTTAGCATTTTGTAAAAGGTGCAGGTGTAAGTTTTAGGGCTGTCTGTACGACCTTTAAATCCCATCCTTAATTTTAACTTTATTTCGACTTTAAAAAAAGCTTAGCTACAGTTAGCGATGCAGTTATTACAAGTGTAACGACAGTTTAAATATTTAATTCAAAATAAATATTAGAAATAAAACGTTAATAAAATACTCTATAAAATTTATCACAATTGGCTCAAATACAATTTTATCCTTTGTGTTGAAGATATCATTGAGTTTTTACAACTGATCTGTTATTAATACCAATCATACGTATCATGACCCACATAGGTACATACAAAAATAGTACAGTCATCACATAACTTATACTCATTCATTATGACTTACATGCCAAGATTGTCATAACTCATAACAATATTTGATAGTTTGCTATAAAACCGAATTTGAAAATAATTCAACTCGTCAGAGGTTACGTGTCTTCGGACTAACATACATCATGAATGTTATATTATGTACCTGACTTTACATACATGCTATCTAGCTCAGTCTCCGCCACTCTGTCTGTATCAACTTCCCATAACTTGCTTTGCATTTATGTACGCCATTGACTTTGGTTATACGCTGAGCTCGTCTTCACTGACGAGGATGCTGGGTGACGACTGAGTGGTTGTTTTGTAGCATATTATCCACTATTCTAAAATATTCAACAACTTGTTTTCCATTTCACTAAGGTTTCACATAGGCGTTGAAGTGGTATACTGGTTAGTGTTCCCACGCTTCATCTTATTATGACACCGGTTACCTTACGGAGGACGTTGGGTACGCACCAACCAACAAAGGTGATGCCAACTGTCTGCTCCGTAATAAGTTCTGAAGCCTGTTTTAAAGCCCTACATGAACCTTGGTATTGAAGTTGCTGCATAGTATAAGGCAGGTCAGTCAGTCCAGTTGTCAAAGTTGGCTGTCTGACGCCACCTTTCTTTATAATCCGTTGATTTTGTTTATTTTTTCGAATAATTAGCTATAAAAACGAAAAATAAACAGAAATAGCATGGCGAATAAAGATTTTGGATAAAAATCGCTTTACGGTACGTTTTCAAGTTATTTAAAAATAAATATATCTATCAATTTGAAAATTTTATTTATTTCAGTATTTCAATACGAAAACTTCATTATTACATCTTGAACGATGGATTTAATTTTGGACCTGTTTTAGTAATACTTTGTTTCCATTTGAGCCACAGGAAATGATGATGATGATGAACATGACTTGGATATGATGGAAATTTGCGTTGAATTAATATAACTCACAAAAGTTCGCTCATTTCTTGTATGATTTCTCGCGACGTCGTCAGTGACTCGGAAATTTGGAATTTACTACGCAATTCAAGCGGAGAGCTGGTCTATTATTGACGCAATTTGTTTTTGCTCTAGTTCAGATTCGTGTCAAATCTGCGTAGTTTTAACTCAGTTTGTTCCTTGTTTTCAAATGTTCTCAAATGCAGTGCACAAATATTAAATCTTTGAATCATTGTATGAAAATGTAATTATCGGTAAGTAATTTGACCGCCACGTTTTTGAAGGATCAATTATTTTATTTTACTCATTTGAAAAACCATTCCTCAGATTCACGTGCTCAGAATTTTTTTTGATGTGGAATGGATGCCCAGCCCATGTATGATTCACGGTGAATCACTCAGCTAATAATCCCTAAACGATCTTATCTTTTTCTATCGTGGAATAATTACAAGGGCATCTTGAGATTCGTAAAAACAACTTAGCGGAAGTACATGGGAAACTGGACGAGGTTGGAGCTGCTACTCAAAAATCTCCGGCGTCACGGGAGGAAAAAAATGCAGAATGAGCTGAGCGTGGACATTACGGGCAGATAATGGACTTCTGACGTATCTATCAAATCACTAATGAAATGATTTCTTGTGAGTTCAATAAATTGTATATTTGTATCTGATATCTTTTTCCACAGCCAACGCAACTCCAGCCAAATTGTGTTCGTTATTGAGTATTTATTCTGAAATTCAACCTGTTTCCAATGCTTTATATTTTAAATTGGAAGCGTGCAGAGGAAATTGATTCGAATTATTTTGATTAGGAAATGGGTTATTTTGCTCTTCCATAGAATAGTTCTGATGGGAAATTGAAATATGATGACACACTACTTACAAACACGTCCACACTAATAATATTGCTCGACCAGCAAGCATGTAAATCAGAATCCAGGGTCACATGTCATCTCAGGGACATTACGATTTCTCACGCCAATTGCAAAACACCAGCGTCACACCACCTCCGTGTCCATTAGGTGATGGTAGATCATGGTTGGGAATATTTAACTGATTTATTATGTTTCTTCTATCTGCGTAGTTGGCATTGAGATTGAAATTTGAAAAACTCTCAAGCCGTCTCAAGTGTCACGTGTCAAACAATGCCGGGTGGACGTCATCGTCAGCATTGAAAATATTTTCCTCTACAAATTCTAACCACCTTGTTCTGCTTCCATCTTCCATCGTCGCTTGGTTTTCTACATGAATTTGAGTTGCCTTCTTGTTGATTGGGATTGATGGTGAGCTCAGATTTGGTAACCTGTTCAAAACATTTGAGCACACAAACTCTCCCCATCACTTCCTCTGCCGCAACTTTTCCCACAAGGAAAAACATGGTTTTCGACAATGAAAGTGAGTGGAGCTCTTTTATGCGTCGATCAAACTGGAAGTTTGACTTCCCACGCTGAGTCCTCACTCTTCACCATCACAATTTAAAGAGTGACCAACTGGCCAGCTAAACTATCTCCTTTGGCTGGGTTCAAGGTTCTGACTGTGTGTTCATCTAATGAACTAATACCCACGTTAGCAACCTTTCACGTGTGCACCGGAAGCGGCGAGGATGATGATGATGATGGTGATGTTGCAAATGACCATTAATTTGATGATGCTACATACGTATTACACAACTTTCTTGATTTTTTCTTTTAATTTGTTTGCTCCATTCTTCGAGAAAAAATCTGGATTGGTCTAGACTCAGTCACATTTTTAGGTAGGCATCATCACTTCAGGTTCCCATATAAAATGGGAGAAATGCCTTGGCTAAGGCGCAGTCTGTTTTCAGATTTTCTCTCATCCTTACCCACCTCCAAGTTCTTCTCGACAACTATTGCATTTCAGTGTGTGAATTCATAGGAAATTGTAGCGAGTTCCTTTTGTGTTTAGGTGACCCTGATCCGTTGTCATCATGAAAAGCAAGCAAAAAGATTTATCTTGTGTGTCCAAACATCTTGATATTTTTAACTCAATTTTAAATATTTTTTTTCTCTTGTTCCTTTTACATAGGTACCAACGACCAGGTTTGGCTCACGTCTGCTCTCACCGACTCGGATGTGCCGAATGCGTTAACCCTCTGTTTTTCTTTGAGACGCGTTCTGACACCGAGGCGGTTGGGCGTTATTGTGTCCCCCAAAGTTTCTCGGGTTCTTCGGGAAGCGCTCAACTATGGATTCGACTTTGTTTTTACTCTGGAAGAAGACCGGAATACGGCTGGGTTGGAAGCTGAGGATTTCGTCAAGTTGTTCGCTCTCACCTTCAAGTGCTTTGACAAGATCGTCATGCTCTCGCCCAATATGCTCGTGGTCAAGAACTGTGACGAGCTACTGGACGGAGCTGATGACGCTGAAGCTGAGCAAGAGGCTCCCCAACCGTTTGCTTGGACGAAGGATGGAGACCTGTCCATTTTAGCGTTGCGGCCGTCTCTCCCAACTTTTAATTGCTTGATTAAAGCTTTAGCAAAAAGGAATGGAACTGGTATGCAATACATTTTTTTAACTAAAAAATAATAAGCAAGTAATTTAGTTTAATTGCGAAAATTTTAATATTTATTTTGTTAAATACGAATTTAGGTCTGGACACCTTCCTGCGAACTTGGCTAATCAACCAAAGTCCAAAGTACAACTTTTTGGATGAAAAATATAATCGAGGGCTATTCACCGGATCAAAAATGCTGTTGGGGTAAATAAAACTTTTTATATTGGCATAACACTCCCCGTTTATTCCCACGGTACAAGTTTCTAATTAAACCTTATCTGGGTTTATTATTGGCACTCAGTTTTCGTGGGAAAGGTGATAAAACGTAGAAATAATAAAGCATTGTGTTTTAAAATTATAGAAATGAGCAAGAAATATCCATAGTCAACCTCATCAACAAGCCTGACGGAAACTGGAATGCGGGGAAGCTCGGATTGGTTGGGGAGGTGAGCCGAGATATGATAAAATTGAAGTGGGAGTATTTTCCCTGGATTTTATTGACTCGGTGTAATTTTTGTTTTATTAGCGGATCATAAAGTTGTGGAGAAACATCCATGATGAGAGCGTGCTTCCCTTGCTGAAAGCAATGACGAACGTAGGTTTTTACATAAATTACTGAGGATTTTAGCATAATTGTTAGGGATTTTTATTTGAGCTCAAAGTTTATTCCTCTCTTTTTCAGCATATTTATCCCGAGATTGAAAATGAACACGGGGGTTTTAACAATGATGCTGTCGCAATCGTGGGAATGAGCTGTCGCTACCCGAGTTCTAACAATTTGAAGGAATTCTGGCAAATACTGTTGGACGGGAAGGATGCTACTGGGAATCCACCAGAATTTCGTTGGCTGAAGGAGCAGTGCAGCCGACCTTGTAAACCTGAGCACAGGAAAACTAATGCTGGATTTTTGAAGTGTCCGGTGGACGATTTTGATTTCAAGTTTTTCAACATCAGCCCCAAGGAAATGGTCTGCTTGGATCCTCAGCATAGACTTCTCCACGAGTTGGTTTGGGAGGGACTTGAGGACGCGGCTATTAATCCACAATCTTTGGAAGGGTCAAACGGAGGAGTTTTTATTGGAAGCTGGATAAATGACTACAAGGATATCCTGACGCATGCCGGAAATGACGAGTTTTACAGGATGTACATGGGAAATTCGATTGGAGCAGCGGCTGCGAGGATTTCTCATTTGTTGGGGTTGACTGGGCCGGCTATTTCGACTGAATCCGGATGTTCTTCCGCAATGGTTGCTGTTCATCTCGCTTGCAAAAGTCTTCAGAGGAGGGAGACAAACGTGGCTTTGGCTTGCGGAGTTAATCTCATTCTTCATCCTTTTGATCATGAAATTATGCCGATGGTCATTGCTCCTGACGGGCATTGCAAAAC